>BOPM01000731.1:78431-85931 GCA_022179025.1 Porites australiensis
GTTGTCATCTTTGCTTTCTTCCTGTAAGAATCCTTGATAGATGTTACTTCCTGTAAAACAAATAAAACACAAAATAATGCATTAAGCAAGATATGGGAATACTGAAGGTAATCACCTCTATAGATTTCCCTAGTGCGTCGCAATTAAAGATCATTTTCTATACATTTATAAGAAGATTGCCAAATGTTCCAGAAGAAAATAGTCATTTTTGTTTACTCCAACTAGTCCCTTAGCGACTTCAGTACTTGGCAAACTTTACTTGCGTAAGACTCGAATCTGACGTTTTGCTTGGGCAAAAGAATCAATGGAAACCTATCCTGCGTACCAGAGACTTTTCATGCATGGCTTCCGGTTTTTCAAATCTTTATTGCCACTCGTGGCTTCGGCCCGCGGGCCGAAGGATCCCGCCACGCGCGAGAAAAACTTCTGGTACCCAGGGTAAGAGGAACAAGCGTTATTTGTTAAATCGGCTATCCCATGGCAGGCAGGCAGGCATTAGAGGCGTCACCTGACTAAGTATTGTATTATTCACTGCTTCTAACTGTATCATGAAAAGCTACGGTTCAAATTGTTACATTTTCGTTAAAACCTGGAACTAGTTACAGCCTGAGCACCAGAGACAAGTTGAAAAAAAGAATAATACAACGCTATTAATTTTGTCATTCACAACTAAGTACTAAGTTCTCAAGTTCCATAGCGAATAATGACTCGTTATTGTCATTATCAACCATATAAACTAGTCAGCCGTGACAGAGCCCCCTTTAAAAAATTACACGAGCGATAAAGTAGCACTGATTTTGATCACGCGAGGCGCGTGAGTTTCTCTGCGTCAAGTTACTGTTAGGAACATACCTTTGAAAACTTTTCATATGATTCATCGCTAGGCTTGGGAGGGTTGCAAGTGAGTCCCATGATTACCTTGGGTTAGAAATCAAGCGTAATGAATACAGACTGAGTACCTTACAATAAAGCACTAACAGCTTCCTCTGCAAGCGCTTCGAGACTCGCGCGACACAAGGCGAATGACTGGAAATAAGAGAAGCGCGAAGCTTTATGGGAGGAGTAAGAAAGGAGAGCAAAGCCATCTTTTACTATCCCGCCATTCTTTGCGCGTAGTGTGAGAGACGCCTAAGTACGATGAACTTACATCTGAACTATTGCAATTTTTTGCTTAACTGCCTAATACCCTGACCACCATAGAACAAAACAAAACAATAAGAGGAACAAATAACACAAAGCCAATATAACGAAAAGAGAAACACAAGCAGCCAGGCTTGTCTAGGACTTGGGGGATGTTAATAATTCATCGTAGAAGCACAAAGATACTTTTGCTCTAACGGAAGGTATTAACTGAAGTCTTTGCAGGAATTCAAACTGGAAATTGTGGACTAGTGTTTCAGGCAGCCCTTTCATTAGGGACCTCTGTCCCATTTCACTACATGACATACATTATTCGTACCTGTCCTATTGTGGAAGGGCAACTTCTTGCACTCAGGTAAGTTTTAACTCGAGACCTGAGTTGATCATTGAATCCTACCAGCTCTATATATCCACCTCTGAGCCCACATCTGCAAGGAACAGCAATGAAGAAAGTCCAGTAGCCGCGGTAGATGAAATATTGACCCATTGCAGCTTGTCATTGGCATGGTGCGAAACCGCCATGATGGAGAGCAAGGTTGTTTACAAAAATACAGCTGGAAAGAACACCTGACGACTGTTTAAGAAATTTCAGTGGAAAATTTCCAGGAGCAACGGAATGTCTGAAAAGGTTTTTCTGTTTTTCTGGTCGTGTTTCTTTTCTTCAAAGCCACCTTTGATACCAGTTTAAGGTTTTCGCCGCCGTTTCTCGGTAAATGAAACTGATTTGTACGCAAATGGTAAACGCGATTCCGGGACGAAATTTACTAGCACTGAATTTTAGGTAACATTTACCCAAACCGCGAGCCGAATGGTTTGTCCACAAAAATGGCAAACACCCCAAGACACGCACTGGGAGAAGACAAACATAGGAAATTATAACTTTAATGAAGTGAGCTGTTTGTTTGTCTTGTCCCAGAGCGCCCGTCCCCAACTCTCCAGCATAGTGCTTTTGTACCACGTGAATAGCTAGCTGCAAAGGCCCTATTGTGAGAAAATACAAAAGATTTGTTTTGGCATTCATGATCAGTTGGCTATATTTGCTGCTGAGGCTGAGCACTTGAATTTCCGATTTCCGGGAAACGAATTGTAAAGTGGGGAAAAGTGGCGAAGTTTTGCATTCAAATTGTTTCCCATGCAAGACCCACCCAGAAAGAGTGCAAATGCGAAGAATTTTGCTTACAACGAGGCTTGGTGGTGAAATTTGCTCATCTGAAGTGTATGATAGCGCATAAGAACCATTCCGCGGGATACGCAAGTCCAGAAAGCTGAACATTACAACCAAACCTGTGTCAACAGTCATCTTTGGCAATAGCCAACTGACTAGTCTCGTAACCAGACCTCTTGTTGATCTCTTCGACTTCGTCTACAAGAGATCTGGGTTGGAGATTACCGACCGTTAACCGTTAAGTACAGTTGAAGAATCCACCTCAAGACCATAATATCCAAAAAGTGTTCCTGCCTTTTTTTTCCAAATGTCAAGCAAAAGACAAAATAATGTTTTTAATGAACATGCAAATTACCTCGTGGCAAAGTGAACATTTAATAGCGATGAAGAAAATACAAAAAACTTGATAAGGACTGCTAGGGAAAGGAGAGCTGCGACTCTCATCAGTAATTCAGAGAAAAGTCTTTCCGGGACTTTGACAAGTGACCCCTTAACCCTTTAACTTCGTGCAGAATGAATGATGGTGTCGAGTAAGGAATTCAAGTTTTAACTAACTTTAGAGTCTGTGGACGAAATCCATTGGCTTTTGGCGTGACCATTCAAATGAAACCTCGTTGTTTATACTTTCATGTGGTACTAATTGTTTCTAAGCACTTTAAAAAAGGAAATTTGTAATTTGTAATTGGGAGTGCAAGGGTTCATAATTGTTTGTCTGTGGTTATGTATATGCAATCAAATAAGCCCGGCAAACAGAGACCAAGGGTACAAAATTGGCACTAAATCATTTTTGTCTACTACCCGAAGGTGGCCGCAAAAACAAACAAGCAAGAGGAAAAACACACACGCACAACTTACTCGCCTGTGTACCCTTTGGCACTGGAATGAAGAGAGATCAATTGAAATCCGCTATACTCGTCTCCCAGGTCCCTAAGGACTTTTTTGCACGAGTGAAACTGGGCTCCCTCCGCGTACACATTGTCTTGGTAAACTTCATCGGCGAATAAAACTAACTTCTCACGAGCACAAAACTTGATTACTTCTTGAATGTCTTCATACGTCAACACCTGACCTATATATAAACAAGAAGCAAACGTGACTAAAGTTGATGGATAAACGAAGGACAGAACAAGTTTACATTTTATAGTTAAACTCTGATATAACGAACACCTCAGTTTAACGTAGAATCTCTATATAACGGACACCCTAGTTTAACGACTGCCTAGATAATGAACATCCCGGTATAAGGAGGAATGTATAACGAACACCCTTTTATAAGGGGCACCCCGTGAAAAGAAAGCTTGAACGCACTAACCTGACTGTGTGCTAATAAAAACAATATCGGGAATAAATAGAGAAATTTTATTATCATTGCCCTCATCATCATCATCATCATCATCATCTTCGTTAATATTATTGCAGGTAATTACAAATAGATGAACATTCCACTTACCTGTTGGATTGCCTGGATTTATCAGCACAAGAGCTCTTGGTAAACAGTGCGGCCTTGCCCCATCCAGCTTTTTCTTTAGTTCAGACATATTCAAACCCCAGTTGTTGTCTTCGTCAAGAAGGTAAAATATCTTTAGGATAAAAAATAAACAAAAAATTGTGTAGAACGTAATTTTCTCCTGGGGTCTCTGAGGAAGAATGCCGGAGTTTGAAGTAATAAATTCTTGCTGCAATAAAACTGGAACCAAGTTGTTAGATTTATTCCGGTTGACGGATAGTTTCGGGAACTCTTAAGCTAAGGCTGGTCCAGTTTTCACTAATCTTAATTAGAAGTGCAAAGCGTTATGATTTAGTGAAAAAGAAGTCCGATCCTGCTTACGACTCCGTCGCTTACAAAGTCAGTAGTGAAAACTACAAGGTTGTTACACTTGTAAGGAGAAGCGACAGATCAGTCTTTCACAACATGCCACCGTGCTTGGGACCCAGTTTGGTGATTGATTTATTCCTGTGGTTTTTTCTATACTGTAAGCGGCGGAGTCGTAAGCGGAGTCGGAAGACAAAAACGTTCCGATTCTTGGGACTCCGATTCCGGCCTTTAACTTAATGAAACCGTTTACGACTCCGAGTACGACCGGCCGGTCACCGTGGTTAGTGAAAATCAGCCAAACTTGGACGAACTTTGTGCAGCAAAGAAGCTCACTTTCTCGAACACCGCAAAGCGTTTTTTGTTTTGTAATATTTTGCTTTTCTAGTAGTGGTTCGCACGCGCCAACGGCTCTTAAAGATGGAAAATCTGCTTGGAAAATACAGGAGTAGACTTTCGGGATGCGAACAATTAATTCAAATTTACAACCACCTTTTAGAGTTTCAAGTCTCTTTCTTCTTAACAGTAATCTGACGTTACTATTTACAAGCAAGCGTGAAAAGCGAAGTAAAGCCGCGACAGCACGCGCGAAGCATGTGCGAAAGAGCGCTCCACTCTCCTCGCACTCCTTTCCGCGCTGCCGCTCCCACACAAAACCGCCAGCTACGTAGGCTAGGTAGAGGAAAATGCGTGAACGATAGTGAAAACAACTTCTAAAATAAGACGCAACAGGCGTGTCACTTCTCGCGGGAAGTAGCCTGTTCCAGGCGTTCAGATAATAGAGCGCGCTCAAAAATTAATTAACAAGGAAAAATAATAACGGGAGAGACTAGAGAAAGAGAGTTCCCTCGCTCTCACCCCACTCTCCTCTCGTTTCCTCCGCGCACGATTTCACCCAAACACCGCACTCTACTATCTCAACGCCTAGAACAGGCTACGCGGGGAAGCGACGCCAAGTGACATGAATAGGTATTACCTGGTGTGTGTTGTGTTGCAGTAGCCTCGCCTGATACATGCTATATCCAGGGATAGGAATCATTACCCCAGCTCGGCCCTTTCCTTCCGTGATTCCTGTTGAAACAATTCCCATCATGACCTGTGCGGCGAAACAAACTATTATTTTTTCAGTTACCACTCGGTTTACTCAGGTGAGTTGGTACTTATTGATATTTGTTTTTCTATCTCAGCTTTGTTCACCACTTTACACAAACATACAAAATATTTCCCACTTCATGTCTAATATGAAATTAGTAATGATGATGATGATATTGAGAATGATGATGGAAAGGACAAGCAACTAATTGTAGCTTAATGTACCAATTCAAAAGCACACATTTAAAAACATTTGTTAGATGTCAATCCAAAAGCAATCACAACTTACATCAATTCCTTCTGCTCCTCCATTTATGAGAAAAATATCCTCACAGTTTGCAGGATAACTGTCTCGTTGTGTAATGTAATTAGCCACATCCTGGCGCAAAACATTTATACCCTGAGCTGAAGTGTAGCTACCTGTAAAAGAGTAAATGCAAACCATAATTTTATAGTTCCTTCTCTAGAGTTTATATTCAAGATACCATCATGGAAATTTGGAGGTGATCACAGATTATTAAGTGCTTTAGCACTGAACTAAAATATTAGTCATAAATATTGCAAAAGAGGAGTTCTTTAGAACTCGTTTAAACATGTCCAGGCATTCCAGATCGAATTGGAATTTGGATGTGTTGGTTTAATTTGAGGAGTGGGAAATCAAACTAGAGTGCTGCATGGAAGAAACGGAGTGAGGAAGAAAACCAACAAGAAACTCAACCCACCTGTGCCAACTAAAGACTAAGGAAACTGAACAGAAGGAACTAAAAGGAACTCAAAGATGGATTGACCCCTAAATATGACACTATCTGCCTTTGAGAGGTGCTAATAATAGCAGGGTGCAAACTTAACATTTCAATGTTAGGGAGATCAGTCAGCTCTGTCCGGGGTATGTGTCATCTGAGGAAAGCTTATCCGAAATTTACAGATATGTGGGGCAAGGGGAATTCTCAAATTTTGGCCCTCCCGGTTTTAGACAGGAAAGGGTGTGGCTGTAGGAAGGAGATTTTCTGGAACATCCCAGTCAGAGTTATTGATAACAAATGAGATTCTTTTAGAATTATTATGATATAATAAATGTGACATCAGGCAGTCAAACTGAAAAGGAGCTGCCGCACTGATCAGACTGCATCTGTCTAAATATTATTAACCCACATTTAAGGTTCACTCAAATAATGGCAAACTTCTTGTTATTATTACTAACTTATGGTATGTCCAATTGTGTCATCGAGGATTCTCTTGGCTCTTCTTTTAGCATCCTGAGGGAAGCTTGGATCATCTAAAAGGTCAGGGCACAGAAGAAGAGCCATAACCTGCAAAAAATTACACGCATTGTTTACTCTAGTATGTAGTTGTGATCAGTAATATTATAATAAATCACTTAAAATTAAGGGAGGGTTTCTGGTTCTAAAAGGTTGTAATATGCAAATTCTGTAGATATTGGGTATTAGCATACCACCTTCAAGATGTAGTGTAAAAGTTTTTCATCCTTACCTTGTTATACAACCAAAAGATCCTTCAAAATGGATTAGGTTTCCATTGAAAAGGAGAAAAGCAGCATAGCTCAAATCGTAAGTGATAACTACAAATAAAGTGCTGTATTCATGCTTGAAGGTTTTGTTCTTACAAAAAGATGAAAATCATGGCATGGGTTGATTTAGGGGTGGTCCAAGGACACACCCAAGCTCCCAATCACTGGGAAAAAAAATAGTATCTAAAAATAAATATAGTTCGCAAGTGTATGGGCCTAGTGACTCACCCCCACTTTCTGAATTATCTGCATCTGCCTCTGATGGTCTATCCTCACATTATTAAGTCCTGACAAACAAGGACAGTTAATATACTCACCTGTCTAAAGAAGGTAATAGGTGGTTGCCCCATGCCTTGTGGGTTTCCTAGGTGTATGACAACTTCAGAAAAAGGTTTGCTATCTCCCTATAATAAAATTGTAAAGAAGCATATTACTGGTCGATGTGTATATAAGTCACATTCAATTATCTCTAGTAAGTAGACCTTAAATGTAGGTCAAAGCTGCCAAAGGATGAAGTTTGTCACAGTGATGGACAAACTCCTAGGAGTATATGCAGCCCATATCGGGTCATTTTGATTTTGTTACTACAAAGCTATAACCGGTATGCAGTGAAAAATGTGTCAAATGTGTTGCTGGATTGCTCTATAATTATATCTCTACCAGGGAGAGAGATTATGTAACATCTCCATAAATGTAATTATCATACACTGTACTTAAAGGTGTAGACAACAATCTTGAAAAAAAAAATTGCTGGCCTGTCGG
>BOPM01000731.1:90931-103888 GCA_022179025.1 Porites australiensis
GCATTTAAGGTACAAGGAGGCACTCGATTTTGAGTCACTTAAGGAAAAATATGCTGAAGCTATTAAGTAATCTTTGACAGGTACTTAACCAGCGCAGTAAACTGTTCCCATTACTGAATGGGCGTTGTTCGTTGACTGGCCGTTGTTTTAGGCCGCGTCAGGCAAATTAGGACTGTCCTAACCTGACATGATATGTTCCCTCTTTTTGCCCAAAGTTGCTTCCGGGAATAGGGAGTAAACCAGTCGCTTCTAGCAATTGCCAGGTGTAGAACTCGTCTGGTGTACAATTTTTAAGCTGAGAAAAAACAACAAAACAACAAAAGAGATTAACTGTTAAGCTCGGTGAATAAATGAAAAAAAGGTGTCACATTTCGTATTGTCACGAACGTTGGAAAAAAACTCCGAGTGTCCGGCGCCTGCAGCAATATGAACCGCTAAAGCTGCGCGCAAAAGGACGCATGATTGTTGGATGTTACATGTTGCGTCCGTTGGCACACCCTGTTGCATGTTGCGTGTTGTTGGGAGTTGTTGCTCAAAGTTTGAAACCTGCCCGTGCAAACGGACGCAACATTGTTAGCCAACAACTCCCAACCTTTTCAGGAGTTGTTGCATCCGTTTACCTAAGCTTAACCTTCCAAAAAGAGAATAGGAGAGCAGACCTCCGATTAACGGAGAAACTGTTATTGAATGGGCCTTTATTAAATATCACAATTCCTTAGAAGCTCAGAGTTAATAGCGCACAGCCGGTATTTGGGGATGATGAGGTCGAATCCCTGCTGTCGGTGAATCAGATTTTCTCCTTTTGGTTAGTTACTATTACAGGCCATTAAAGGTACTCGCCTTAGCCTCTTCAATGGCTTTTTGTGGAAGTTCAATTTTTGCGAAGGCATACAACGCACCAGTTACGTCACTGCACGAGATTCCTTCAAGAGAATTCAACATTGATGTGGTAATTTTGGCTTTCCTTCTATAAGATTCTAAAATGGCTGTCTTCTCCTGCAGGAAATAAGGAAAGGATAAAAAATCCCGACGTCGCATCAACGTGTACAACTGTCACTGAGTAGAAAAAAGTTACATGAAGAGCTACTGTACAACAGCTCGAAGCAGGGTTATATTTTACCTTGATGAAAGTCTCGTAGGATTCGTCACCAGTCCTTGGCGGATTGCACATTGCACTCACAGCAGCCTCGTAAAAATGAAATAAATTATATAAATAAATAAATAATTATATAATTATACAGGAACGTCCACGACTCAGAGATGTTTTTAGTGTTAAAGCAAAATAACTGTCAATGTAGTTGGAGTAACCAACAGGCTCCGGTGGTTTAAATGTTGGGATTGCACTCACCCCTGGATAAATCGCTCTTCAGCGGATAAGTATTGGGGAAACCAATTGCGTTGTCAAGTGGAGAGAGATTTATCCGGGAGATAACGTTATCCACCTTTCGAAAAACTCATGGTCCGAGGCACGGGCACCTTGATGTCTTTTGAGTTCGAACCCTGTCGCAGGGCTCAAAATTACCATTGAAAGTGCAATCGTGCGCATGCGTCTAAACGTGGACTTAGGTGAATTAAAACGATCGTGCCATGCCAAGTCTCCAAGTCCCATTATTTCGCCGGCCGACGCATTTCGGGTCTCGTGGTGCGAGCGAGTTTGTGGGCTCTTTCCACCGATCGTCTTTGATACGCCACTGAAAAGCATTGACCGAGAAGGCTAGTAATACCTGTCCAATAGTCGTTGGAGAAACATTGGGAAAGAGTACGTCTCTAAACTGCATCTTGACTTCTTTGCTGAACCCTACTAATTCCATGTAAGCACCCCTCACACCACATCTAGTAAAGAGATTAAACTAAATACAGTCAAAACAATGCCTCTAAGCGACCATCCAAAATGCTAAGATTTGTCGGCTAACCTGGACTTACATAGTGACGAATCCCGACCCGCCCTAAATATATCCGTGAGACCAGATTATTTCTTAATAGTATTTTTACTGAGCTGCTTTGAAGATTCGCACACAACTTCCATGAAACTGGGTTTCTCATTGCATTACAATCATAGGCCTTTGCCAAATCGACTGAATCTGGACTGAATCAGGAGAAGAACTTTTTAAAGCTGGGTCCTTTATGAGAAGAATGTCACATATATGTACACGTTTAATGGCAGCAAGGATCTACGAAGTAGAACGAACGTTTAATGGCGAGGAAAGGTGGAAATGATTGATGTGCACAAGTAGGGCATCTCTTAATCAGAAACGGCCTGGACCAGCCCTTACGACGAGTCAAAATGAAGGCTCTCTTTCTGCCGGGTTGTTGGGATAGCCCTTCAAAGCTATATTTTTTTTTTACAGCACCGTTGTTTGGTTTGATACTGTTATCTCAAACATTATGTACATACTCGCCGTAAAATCCTTTGGAGACTGAATTTATCGACATCAGTTGGAACTTGTTGTATTCGGGACCCAGGTCCCTCAAGACCTTCCTGCACGAGTGGAACTGGACCTCGTCGGTAAACACGGTTTCTTGATACACTTCATCAGCAAATAATACAAGTTTTTCTCGAGCGCAAAACTTGATAACTTCTCTAATATTGTCGTAAGTCAAGACCTGGCCTGTGAAAACAGAACAAAAATATAATTTCCAATTCTGACTTAAAGATTTCTCACCTTTTTCAGCTAAAAGGTGTGAATTTCAAAATGTCTGACCTGAATGTGAAAAAAAGGGGACTACAACCTCGTTACCTCGACACTTTGAATGAAAAAGCATGTTAAATATCTCTCGGATTTGCCGCTAGTAACTGGTTTTAAAAACACATGCATACTGTAGATATACTAGACATATAACTAAAGGCACTTTATTCACTTAAATGTCAATGTATTTAGCACGAAAGGGATAGTTAAGGACGCTATTTTATGTCTCTGACTGAAGACGGGACCGCCATTTTATCTGGTCATCCGAACCACGCGAAGGTCTAGCCGCGTGCAGGGCAAAAGCAGTACCTTCATTTCTCAGTTATTTTAAGTCCCTGAGTAGTGGTCCGGTCCCGGGAACAGAACCCTCTTGACCCTCGACCTCCTCACAGTTAAGCAGTCTACCGACGAAACTAGCCCTAGTCCGATTACAATTGTCAGTGCTAAACCCAGATATGACTTCTTCGCATAACTTGACTCTCAATGACTCATTCTCTATTTTATCAGGTCTTACTTGTGGGATTTCCCGGATTAATCAGTACAAGAGCCCTCGGAGTGCAATATGGCCTGGCCTTGTCTAACGCCCTCTTCAGTTCTCCGATATCCAGACACCAGTCGTGATCTTCGTCCAAATAGTAAGGAATCTACACAAAAGAAAAGAAGCGTCGGTATCGATCAAAGTCCGATCGGGCGATTACGAAAAATATCCGAAGATTTAGGACTACTTGTACTCAATCTTACATACACCACGACAAAATGGCTATGCTATACTCTCAAGGAGTAGTAGCCATCACAAAAGAATATATAAAATTTCCAAAGCAATCCGTCCACAGTGTGCCAGTACACATATAGCCTCCCTCGCAGGCTTTCTTAGGGGATGAGGGAGGAAATACGAACACTCAGACTGTGCGTGGTAGGCTAGTACATTTATACACATGGGCTAACACCTCAATAGCGCGGAAAAAACCTGACAAAAAACCTGAAAATTGCTACAAAATTAAAATGTACAAGGTCTGTATTCAAGGCACTCAGTTTTATTTGTGCATTTATTAAATTACCTGGTGGAAGTTGTATTCCATGATTCTTGACAGGTACTGAGGAAACACGGGAATAGGAATCAGAATTCCTGTCCTTTTATTTCTACTGTCTGAACTGGCGTCTAGTGCCTGCATGCCAACCTGAAAAAGCGCGTGAAAATGTCTATGTTATATTTACCATCCTGTATTCAGTAAGCGATGTAGTCCGTGCATAGACTACTGATGTGAAGCGTTCTACCTGGGCGTACATTGTACATGTATTGTACATTTGGCTGAGGACAGAGTACTTATGACCCCCCCAGACCAAAAAAGCCCCATAAAAAAAAAAAACGAGAGAAGGACAGGCTGACATAACAGATACCTGTTCTCTCCTGTCTGTAAAAAAGCTACGGGAAAGCTGATATAAAAGGATTGCGTTCTCCTTCGTCGAACACACTAGGGACTTTAAGATCCAACGACGCGGACGGCAACGAGAACGTCAAAAAAACAATAGGTTTTATTAGCAAAACAACAACTTTGCGCGTGGACCAAACTTTTTTGGTACATTTTTTTGGCCGTTTTTGCACGACTACGACGTGAACATGCCTACCTTCGCGTTTTATGGAGTACGTAAACAAGCAACGACGAAATTTTGTTTCTCTTTCTGCACTTGGATATGGTCCTTAGGAATTCAACTCCAGGAGGGCTTGCCTACATTTGACAAAGTAAGGGGGTAGGAATAATTTCGATAAAGACAGAAAGAACGCAAATTCACTTTTTAACCGACGTTCTCATTGCCGTCGCGTCCTTGGATCTTAAAGTCACTAAGGCCCGGTTCAGACGCCGTACTTTTCATGAGCTGAACCTAATACATTGAATTAAGTACACGAAAAGTTCGGCGTCTGAATCAATTAGGAACGCCTGTTTCAATTTGGAACGGCTCACCCGTTCTTTTCGCCTAGACCGGCCGGGAATGTCGCCTTTAGATCGACTTTGGAACGCCTTTGATTCAGACGCCGTACTTTTCATGTACTGAACCTAATGCATAAATTCTTATAACGTATTTTGTAAGCAGTTTGACCAAAATGCGCATTTTTCGCCTTCTGAATTTAATTCGGCTGGAATTAAGATCGGCGTCTGAATCAATTTAGCCGGTCTAAATAATTTGGGTCGGCCTTAATTCGAATTAGGTTCGGCTCATGAAAAGTTCGGCGTCTGAACCGGGCCTAAGGCTCACGAAACTAAGCACGTGATGAGTTTCCCCTTGTTTTATTTTCATGTTCGTGCTTTCTCAATTTCGTGGAACCCACTATCTCAGAGCCTGGAACAGGCTAAAATAGGAAGCGGTTTTAACCTAAAAACTGTTATAAGTGCTAATAGTAAATCCATAAAAGAAAGAAATTAGTTACGTCTCCAAACTTCATTTTACCTTTATAAAAGTATTTCTAACCATGGATAACCCTAAAAAATATTAGAAAATACTCATGAACACCTGAATTCCATGTGCTCCTCCATTTGTTAAAATTATATCTTCTGGGTCGGCAGGATAACCATCTCTTTCAGAAATGAACTGAGCAACATCTTCACGAACAATCCTTAGTCCAAGAGGGTCTGTATATGAACCTCGAAATACCATACAGCAAGAATAATTTTTCTACGAGAGTAACTTGTCGAGAGTGTGGGCGATGGGTTTTTAAAAGAGGTGGAACAAGGGCTTTACAACTATGACTGTTCTAAGGGGTGAAGGGTGGATTGAAAGGGGTTTGTGGGGGGGGGGGGATTTTAAGGGGGGGATGGAATGTTGTACTGAGGGATATGAGGAAAATTTTGATCGAGGGGTGGTCAAAGTGGAGAATGAGTTAGGCAAAATTAGGAGAAGAGAAAGGGTTTGACTTAGGAAAAGAGTAACCCAAGACTGGATTTTGTAGGGGTCTGGAGTGCATGGGGTTTAAGAAAAACGGACTGTATGAAGGTAACACAATAACTGGTAAACTGGTAGTTTTCATTGTCACCCACAAGGATAAGATTCCAAATGGTCGGAGGCAAACCAGCTTACTGGCCGAGGAGTTGAACTCAAAATTACCAAAAACAAATCCATTTAGGGGTTTAAAGGCAGGGCTTGAACTCGGGGAACCTTAAGATTACAATTCCAGCATTCTTACAGTCAAACCTCTACTAACAGCCACCTCTCAACAACAACCACTTTTTTTGGCAGACAGTCTATACATTGACTCCTGTTTAAACCTCTCTACAACGGCCACTTTCTTCTGTCCCCAAGGGTGGCTGTTTTGGAGAGGTTCAACTGTATACTGCTAGGCCTCACTGCCTCCATGAGCTCGGTAAGAAGTGGCGACAAGGAAAGGGCTTGACAGGAGGGTAGCTATTGATAATTATTAATGATGATGATGATGATGAGGAGGACGATGGTGATGATGATGATGATGATACTGGTGCTTTACTGGTGGAGATTCATTCATGACAGTTTTCTTTCAGTCCATTAGGGAAGTCTGAGAGAAGGTGTTCTAACTTATGAGTTTGTGAATGAAATCCTCCAATATGACCATTCAAATGAAACCTCAACCTCGTTCCCAGGGTTCTCTCCTACCCAGAAGCTGGGAATGAGGTTGATGAAACCTCTTTCCATGGTGCTTAAACCTAAACTTGTCCAATTTTTTTCACTCCTACCCTATCACTTAAAATACTAAGCTATCTTCTTTTTAGTGACGTGAAAAACAATGATACTTACTTATAACATGGCCTGCTTTGGCATTGAGAATCCTGTTCACCTTTTCATGTATGTCCTTCGGGTAGTTCGAATCCTCAAGTAAAGTTGGACATATGAGACATGACAGAAACTGTCAAAAAAGGTGAAAAAAATTCCTTTAGACTTTCACATTCTCCACAAAATTTGCATAAGTTTGAGACATTGAAAACAATACTCGTGAAAAATGTTGTCAGAAAAAATTGAATTATCAAATGAGAAATATGAAAGTTACAGATACAGATTAATGTGGAGACAAAGTTGAAGCTGTAGTGAGAGTATAGTCAAATTCCACAAATGTTGTCGGGGTGCGAATTTAATGCTGGAGTTACAAGGTATTCATGAACAGTTAACCCTATGGTAACCTGATGGAAACCTCACAAAGACTTATAGAGATGGTAGCTTCCTTTGTTCTCGGGGTCACCATTGTTGGGCTCTCTAAACAGGAAGTAAATAACAACAAACCCCACCCAAAGTTGTTTGAACTAATTAGGTTTTTTAATAATTATGGTGCTGATCGATTTGCTGAAATGAATTTAGTTGAAATTGTGTAATCTGAGTGGTAAGAATAACTGTATGTATTAAGAAATATAGAACTTTATTCAAGTGTCAAAGATCAAGAATTTTTGAATAATGGAAATATTACAGTTTTCCAACACTAATTAATGATGTTAGGTTGTCAATCACTGCACCTGTCTCAATGATGTGATGGGTTTCTGTCCAAATGCATGAGGATCTCCAAAGTATCTTACAACTTCTTTGAAAGGTTTTTGTTCCCCCTTTAAAATAAAAGTACCACAGAGTTTATTATGTGAATTACCAAGCAGACTGACACAGCTGGTGGATTATTTTCCTGTGTGATCAGTTGACATCATAAAAATGGACCAACAGCAACCAGTAACAGTAACACAACCAATTAAGCTCTTGCAGGAATGTAATTGGCTGCAACAGTTGATTCCACAGGTTTTAGTAATTCTTGAACCTTTTCTCTTAATCACACATTAAACGATATTAATTTGATTAAGCCCATGAGAGCAAGCTCTCCGGGGCATTCTGGCAGTGAGGCGGGAAAAGGAAGGAGAGCTTGCAACTAGTCTCTAGAATTTGAATATCTACATCAAAAAAGGCGAAACGAAATACTCATTGGCAGAGACGACAATAGTTATGATCATTACCCTCAGCACGTGTTTTTCCATTTTTTTTTTTCATTCGCACTTTCCGCTTTGTGCTGATTGGTGGAAATCTGACAGCTCAGACAATGGAATTGGAGGAGAAATTGAAATTCCAGAGATGTAGTTGCAAGCTCTCCTTAACTTCCTTTTCCTCCCTGCTGCCAGAGCACCCTCAAGGAGAGCTTGCTTACAATGGCTATAATTAATTAGAAGAAAACTGATGTTTATATTCTTGGGATGTAAAAAAAAATGACATTAAAAGCATCGCTTGAAAGACCACATCGAACATGGTTTTTCAAAGGCTTTTTGATATCATATTATGTAGTGAGGCGGGCGTGGGGCAAGAAATTCTGACTCTTCTTCACGGGGGGGAGGGGGCGGGGTCTTTGATCCATGTTCAAAAGTGAATCAGAGAAATTAAATAGGCACAAAGTCATTAATAATTAGAGTAGAAGCTCTATAAGCAGTTTAAGGTTCTTTGATATAATTTATATTTGGCTACTTTTAACACTGCTACGGGAAATCAAAAGGAATAAAAAGTTGCTTTGGAGGGGCGGGAGGGGAAATGAAAAGTCTCAACCTCCTAATCTAACCTGCACATTAATATATGACATTTCAGACTACACACAGAACTGAATAAGGACATTAATATCGCTAGCCTGATCTCCATAAATTGTTTTGAGCGTTAATGCACTTCTGCAAGTTCGCAAGTTCCCGATTATTCGTAGATTTTGCAGACAGCTGGGAACAAGAAAAAACCTAAAAGTTCAGCAGGCCTACCTACCCTTGCTAATTCTTGTTTGATTTCATAGGCCCGAAAATCGACCCAACCTCCAGGGTTAATGCCTCCCTGGAAAACAGGGCTGATTGTTTTGTCCGTAATGATTTCTTCTGCCATCATTTCCGTCGTAGAACTGCGAAAAGTAATCGGTCAACACAGAGAACCCTGACAAGCGGCGACTCTTTGCGTGACTTTGGCTACCCTACTGGATGCGCGAGCCCGCAATCCTTCTCAACATCAGGATGATGACCTCTACAGACCTACAAGGGTAGCTTGGGTCAAACACCAGGGCCCGGTTCCTAGAAAGATGGTCAAGTTTAACCCAGGATTAAGCGAAGTTTTAAGCGCGGTTTTCTTGCTAAGAGAATGTAACTCAAGCTTACAAAATACTGTTGAGCTTTTACTCTGAGACACAGTAATGATTTACCCAAAATGTTTCTCTAAGAAATGCATAGGAAGGTAAATACAAAAAGTAGAACAAAATCTTAATCGTGGATTAGCGCTAATCAGCCTTTCAGGAACCGGGCCCTGCAGAATAAAAAAAAATAAAACTTACGGACGGGACAGACAATATCGCTGGCAAAGCACAGGCAACTACGACACGCTTTCGTTCACACGCAGATGCAAATTTCTCAAAGGTCTCCTTGGTCAGTCGCACAATTCTTTCCTCTATCCTTGCTGCTCTTTACGTACCGAAATGGCGGCGGAGGAAGTCATTACTGACAAAACCATCGGCCATGTGTACCAGAACTACGCCACTTCAAGACCGTGGACCGATTTACGGGCCGATGAGATTCGACGAGAGCTTAAACAGGTAAGTTGGGTGACATCTCAATCTTATTTTAGTCAGTTCTTCTATCCAACATGTTCAACATTGCGTGACCAAACCTTTACGTAATCTCTGCCATTTGAAGCCGGCTCATGATGAGACCGTAGTGTTCTTTTTTTTTCTAGTTTTCACGGAATAAGGTAGATTGTAAGGCAATGAACTGATTTGCATTGCTGTTTACTGCTAGTTTGTTGCAGTTTAATACACACGCTAACAAACAGATCTTGTCACGGTTTTCGACGCCATCTTAACGAGTAGGTAAACGCGTGGGAAATTACAGTGTTTGTATGAGAATCTAATATCGAACAATTGCCGTAAAACGGCTGTTCTGAAAAAAAATATATATGAATTGTAAACTAAAGCTTCACTCCTAAGGATTTTACTGAAAAAAACTGAGGGCGTTCCATGCGCTAGAAGACCTAAACCCACGTTTTTAAATTTCCTATACATTTGTCTGTAAGAAAGTCCCAGGAAAAATTACAGACAAATATATGGAAAATCTAAAGCAAGCGTCTGAAGAAACTTAAGCACAGGTGCGGCCCCAAATTTTTTTAGTACAATCCTTTGCTTTGTAGCTTTAGTTTACAACTTATAGTTTTTTTCAGAACAGCCGTTTTATGGAAATTATTCGACATTAGATTCTCATACAAACACTGTTAAATTGCTCACACGTTAGCCTACTCGTCAAGATGGCGTCGAAACCGTGACAAGGTCTATTCATAAATTAGGCTTGGATAAATTCTGGCAGCAGAAATCAACGCGGCGGGGGGGGGGGGGGGGCCCCCCCTTATTTGGCCTATGCGGGTATGTGCCGCTGAACAAGGAATAGTGTCTCCTGTCTTAAACAGGGTAGCGAAATGAGAAGTTTTTGTCTTAAACAGGGTCAGGGTTTGCAGGCCTGGCCTTGGCATGGCAGCACACCTCTACCCAAACTTCCCTCAAGCAACCCCTGGGGATTTCAAGCAGAATAAGCGATTTTTGAGGGGAGCATTCTGCTGGCAGAATGAGGCATTTTCCAGCTGAATAAGGGAACATCGGCAGCACCAATGATAATGCATAACAGTTGTAAGAAAAACTTAAAACTAAATATTAAAAAACAAATACCGACCTTGTACTTGTGATTATGTAATTTGATTATTTAATAGCTACAATGTGCTCACATTAAAAAGTAAAATGAATTACAATTTTGCTATACAAAATGAATGTCTAATTAGTTTTTAGGGGTTAGGCCCAGACTTGGCCTTCTTTATTTGCGAAAATAAATTAAAAAATTTAATTTCGGATATGGAGCAGAATTCGAGCAGAATAAGGGTGTCTGAGCAGTATTTTTGACAGAATAAGCAAGCTGCCGTCAGGCAGAATAAGCCATTTTACAAGCAGAATTTATCGAAGCCTATCATAAATCGGTAAAATTATTGCTTAAAATTCTAACATAAATTTGAACACCTGTATGAATGGGAACAACTAAAAACTGCTAAGCAATCAGTCCACTCATTTCTCCTTTTTACTGAAAACTTTCTATCTAAGGTCCAACTCCATGACGACAAACACTGTCCTCACTTAATTCTATACTGGATAGCTTTTGCGCCAGTGCGAAAATCATAGCGCTTCCAACCCATTCACACATTGGGACCAGGCGTCCTCACTGGGGGCAAAAGGCAAACAGCTAAAAAAATCGCCGAATAAAGCGGGCCAAGGGGTAGACTGGGGGCTCGGCTCGCTTCGCTCGCTGATTCTTTTCCTTCTTTTCCCCGCAATGTGGTGCCAGTGGTCCCAGGCCATTCACACATGAGAACCGTAATTTTAGCTTGGTTTCTTTATAATGAAGCGAAGCCGGTTGAGTCGTGCCGATCTTGTAAGTGGACCATTCATAATTTATGGGTTGGGGGGGGGGGGGGGGGGCTAATTGGGGATCTTAATTTTTTTCCTTAAATATTTTTTCAAGCTCCCCCTGATGATGTTAGATATTTTTTCTGCCACCCCCGCCCCCTTATGAGAGCTTGCGGACAAAGGTTAAATACCATGGCCCTCCCCTCCTCCTTCCTCTCTACCACCACTACCATCACCAACAATCTACCATGTTTGAAATGCTGATGCAAACAACATTTAGGCCTCAGCAGTGAAGTCTTTTTTTGAAACTTTAACTGCATAAAACAAGACACATCATGGCTACTTTTAAGGTAATAAAATAGTAACTAAAGAAAAACATTAGGATACCTCTACTTCATAGGTCAGTTACATGCAGTTAAATCATGAAATGGAATTAAGTAAATGGAGCATTTACTTAATTTCAGTTCATGATTTAACTGCATGTAATTGACCAAAGTAAATGGAGCATTTACTTAATTTCAGTTCATGATTTAACTGCATGTAATTGACCAAAGTAAATGGAGCATTTACTTAATTTCAGTTCATGATTTAACTGCATGTAATTGACCTATGAAGTAAAAGTATCCTATTGTTTTACTGTTTTAGTATTAAAATACTATCGATATCTTCTTTAAGTGGACCTAAAGTTTATTCGTTAAAATACTTCTCTGAACCGGACCGATTATTAAAGTAAGTTTTAGGTGCCTCCCCCCACCCCTATACAGAGTACCAATTGAATTTTGATGGCACCTTTAATGTTTTGGATGAGAATTAATGGTCCCCCTCCAAATCCCCATAGCCCCCCAACCCCCACCCCCCCCCAGCCCATACATTATGAACGGTCGGTTTCGATGAAGAATGCAGCTGCCAAACAACCAACCTCGTTCCCAGGGCTCCCTCCTACCTATCGCTCTTGCTCCATAGGGATGGGTACGGGAGAATTAACCCAGGGAACGTACGAAGTTGCCAAACAGCCCCCAAAAATTGGTGACAAATTACACCCGTCCCTTCCCATAAGGCCTCTTACTCCCGAGGATGTATTATTTTAGGGCAAAGTTATTAGAGGCCACTTACAGATGATGGACAATGATCGGCGAATCCTAACAATCGAGCTTTATAATCAGTCTTATTTTTTTAACCACTTTTTACAGGGTGTAAGTAAACCTTTTAATGAAGTGATAACACATTTTGGAGATCCACATGCTTTTGGACAGTCCCCAGTTTCCTTTATGAGGCAGGTAAGATCATTTTTAAAACTAAACTAGGGTCTGGTCTTTTTTTGTGACTGTGGATACATTTGTTTGTTTGTTTGCTCACTAACATTTTAAGTTCCTCATTCTTTTATGGTGGTTAACGTTGTAAATTCGTTTTATAAAACCGAGTCAGTTGATAAAACCAAATGTTTTTTTTTTCGCCCCGGTTTTGCAGCAGAGTTTCAAAATATAACTGACCATGAGATTTTGTGTAAGTCATATTGCCCTTAACAAAATTTCTACCCTGTAACAGCTCTGTAGCATCACTGGAACAGGATTGAAAAACTAACCTGTAACAACCCTGTTACAGCTCGTCATTTGGCACAGTTAGCAAGGCTGTTTCTACACTGTAGCAGCCTTGGAACAGCCCTGTCACGTTTAACTCAAAATTTCTTGGTAGACACCCTGTAACAGCCATGTTACGACCCTGTTTCCACCCTGTGATGGACATCCCTGTCACAGCTCGTGAATTGGCACAGTTAGCAAGGCTGTTTTTACACTGTGGCATTCCTTTAACAGCCTTGGTACAGGTTTCATGCATCACAACCCTGTTACAACTTGTTAATTGGCAGTTAACAAGGCTGTTTTT
>BOPM01000731.1:104115-128523 GCA_022179025.1 Porites australiensis
GGAAACAGGATTTTACAGGGCTCTCACAGGGTTTTTGCAGGGTAGAATTTTTTCTAAGGGTGAGCATGTACTGCTTGTGTGCTGCAAGCTTTTATAAAGGACAAACAGGTAACGTATCTGTCAAACCGAAGCTTCAGTGTCCTCCCTGGGCAACCCGGCCCTAGGCAATTGAATTATCCCCCCTGGGGAAATTTTAAAGAAAGGAATTTTTTTTTCAACGATTACTAATGTGGCTTTAAAATAACGTTCTTGAAGCTAAGTCTAACGACAGTGCAAATTAGCCTGTGTAATCCTTTGCCTTTTAGCCGACCCGCCGTCAAGCTGCAATCTTTCTCTACAAAATCATCCAAATTCGCCCATGTCAGCCATCCGCTATTATTTATCTTTCCTCTTGCAAGCACCGGAGCCCGAAGGATTTGGGGGAATCGCAATCTGGCCGGGGGTTTTAGGTTCGAGTACCAGTTTGCTGGCCAATAGCTAGAATCGCTGGATTTGTTCTTGGTCATTCCGAGTTCAAATCCTCGCGGACCACTGGTGTAAATAGCCAACTGGTTGCCAGTTGGGTGTTTAATTCTGTTATGTTCTGTTCGGATCATATACTTCTGATTTTTTAATTTGAGTGGAGTGCCTGTAAAATAGCTGGATAAGCTGAGTGCACTTTCCACCATAAACAAACCTTTTAATTAAACCGATACAAAAACATCGCAAGAAATCGAGACAAGGGTTCAAAATTTCTCAATTCTTACACACTGTATACATAGGAATCAAATTCCCCTACCACCCAAAGTCTATGATTATGCAAATGCTTTCCCTGCGCCCGAAAGGTGAAGAAGTCATATGCATGGGATATGATCCAGGGGATGTTACTGGTTAAAGCTTCAATTTGACCGATACATGACGTGCAGCTGTTTAAAAGATTTTAGTTTTAATTTTGTAAGTCACTTCTTTTGTGACTTATGAACGTTTCTCCTTTTTTTTGTCAAGTTTCTCGCATGTCTCCTTTGTCCAAGTCTCCTTGAAGAACCAAGCTACCCACAGGATATAAAGGAAAAAGCTCGAAGGATTCTCGAGGCAACTGAACAGTTTTCAATAGGTGCCATATGTACATTTTTTCAGACTCATAAGATTGCTGCCTTATTTTCAGTATTTTCTCTATTAAACACTGTCTAACGAAGACACACCGGGATCGGGAGTTCAGCTAGCCGGCGAAAACAGCCGTTTCTCCTTGCTCTTCGCCGCTGGGGACGTTTCGCGCGGAGGAACATCTGCGACTCAGGGACAGAAATTCCATACTGATGACGTAAATCAATGTTTACACAATATATCCGGTAGTCATAGGTTCCACATCCAAATTTGTTCAGTTTTACTTTTCTCCTGGTCGATTTTACTAAAGTGTTGTGTTCATCTGCGAACGAGCTCCAGCAAACTCAAATGCTTCTTCTAGAGAAGAATATATTCCACCAATTTTGACTGTTTTGTTAGAGATTCATCCTGTTTACACTTGATTTTCGTGGCCTTTTGTCTTTTGTCTGTCATTCGTAAACAATAGCTAAAACAATAAAACTACTCCGTCGACCAATCAGCGCTTCTGATGACGCTTCTGACCGGATTCCGGACAGATTTTACGTCATCAGTATGGAATTTTCAACGCTGAGTCGCAGACGTTAATCCTCGCGAAACGTCCTCAGCGGCGAAAAGCGAGGAGAAACGGCTGTTTCCGCAGACTAGAGTTCAGCAGACCCAATTTTTTGAAATCGTAAGCCACGTCAGTAGGCCTTCTTTTGGCTTGTCACGCAATCTTCCCCAACGACCGACGTTTCTTGGTAGGGAACGCAGGACGAAGCCCCAAGGATGTTTGCATGAGAGGCTACGTACCAAGCCGGGGGCGTTCAACCGAGAAAATAAGGTGGCGGTATACATCAGTGTACATCATGCTAATTTAGTTTTTCTTGTCTGTGACCGTCCAGGCTAGCTACTATAAAATTCCGAAAATAAGCCCCGGGTTTGAGCGGCTTATTTTTGGAGGGGCTTATCTGCGGAGGGAAATTTGCGTTTCAAAATCGATTGGGCTAACCTTATAGTTGGACGTAAATTTTCCGTTTTTGCTTTGTTTTACCTTGTATTTGAGGGCAATTTTCCATTTTCAAGACCCCAGGGGGCTTATATTTGGAGGGGCGATTTAACGGAGGGTTTTTTTACGTTACCGGTTTGGGGGGCTTATGTTTGGAGGGGCTTATACATGGAGGGGCTTATTTTCGGAATTTTACGGTATTGCACAATCGATGACACTCGTAATGTGAGTCATATGTTTTGAAGAAACAATTACCGTAAATTTATTTCTGCATTTTTTTTTAAATGTAGGTTCGTATACTGACGCAAGTGGATTAAGAATTGTTCGTGAACACGTCGCCCGGTTTATTACCAAAAGAGATGGCTACACCGCTGATCCAGATAGTATCATATTGACAAGTGGAGGAGCAAGCGGAATAAAGGTCCGTAATGCAGTATGTAACCCTTTAGTCATTATTCATTGCTCGTGATTGCTTATATAAGAAGTATCCGCAAGTACCGTATCATCGAGAAGTGTCAGGGATAGCACAAATTACAACGTTATTTTTACCAGGTGAACCTGTGCCGGTATGCAAACTATATGCGAATCCTTGTTTACATTTTTTGCCTCATTATCATAGGCCTATCATTATCTGATGAAGCCAATAAAATGAAATTTTTGAATATTGAAAGAGCATAACAATTTCTAGACCGCAAAGCGGTCGTTTTTCTTCTCAAAATCAGTAAAGAAATCGGTAAAGCGTGGCGTAAGAGTCTTACTTGCGCGAAGCCCGCGAGGTGTTTTTAACGTCTCTCGCCAGTCTCGCTCTCTGTTTTCAGCCTCGTTTCAGACCTTTTGTTTGGCTGCTGGCGCGTACTTAAATACGCAAAAATACGAACTGTTTTGCAGTCTAAACAATTTCAGTCATCTCTGAAAATTTAGGCCCTATATACCAAATAGTTTCGGAAAAATTCTCTTTGAAAAACCCCAAAATTTCAAAGAATGTATGAGCTCATTAGCGTTTTGCCATCCAGTTAGTTTGCAGTTTTTACTTACTGCTATTTTCCCTGTTACTAATTGCAAAGAGCTGACAACAGCACAAACTGCATAAATTAACCAATGCTTTGGGCATTGGGAATTGCACATTTTTGAGCTATTGTTTGGTGGTCACTCAAGTAAATCATTGTATTGTTCCATATGCCCAATTGTCCGATGCCCAATTACCAATGACCAATTACCAAAGCAACCTTTTTTGATTTAGCTATATGCGGCTACATCGTCTATGGGTTAACTCGTATGCTAATGAGCAAAAATGTAAACAATGACATCACAATGAATCCGCCTATAGCAGTCCTTTGTGGTTATAGTCATGCTGCCAAGTATTGACCACAGGTGCTCCAAGCTCACGAGTGACAATCGTTGCGTAAGAGAAATATTATAAGGGTTTGCATGGGGATTTTAAGTGATCGCGTTATTTAGGGGTCAAACAATGGCAGAACTAAAACTCGCTGGAATCGCCCTGAAACGGCCAAAAATGCTAAGAAACACCTTAAATTTAGACAAAGACACAAGGTAAGAAGTTTAGATGTATCTTTATTACTATTTTTGACCCCTAAATAAAACGACTGCTTAGATCTCCATACAAACCCTTATAATATTTCCGTTATGCAACAACGATTCTCAATTGTGAGCTTGGGGTACCTGTGGTATTGCCTAGGGCGGAATCAATTCGAAAGTGTTTTCTTGATAGTCTACTGTCCACCCGACTACCGAGTTGGCCGGGGTGCGTATCAGTAATCCTCAAATGATAGGATACGCTTTAGCACGTCACACTTTGAAAAGAGAGACAATTAAGAGTATTAAGGGCCTTTTGACATATATGGAGGCGGGGGACCCCAATATTCACATGCAAATTCTCTAAACAGATCTCCATACATTTCCTTAAAAAATGAGATGGGAGCATATCAAAGTATCAGATATTGCCCCAGGTGATCATATTATTGTTTCTCATAACCTGTTCTGTCGATGATGGATGAATTTTACTTAGAGAAAATTCATGTTGGTCACTCCTCGGACTCAACAGGTTAACTTGCAGTAGTGGCATTCTCGTTTCGAAGACATTCATTAGAGAAATCAACTACGAACCTAGAGTAAACTCGGGGGGAGGGGTTCAAGGAGGGAAGAGAGGGGACCTCTACCCAGTTCACTTTCGGTTCGTTTGCGCTCTCCAGTCCTGCTGAGCCTTGACTTGCTCGAGAAACTACTGTAAAAAAGGGACTGCCACACTTTTTGATCGACTGAGATGTCTATACTACCACCGCTATTTCAAACAATTTCAAGTAGCGTAAAAACTGAGTGGTTGCTTTTTAAATCTCCTCGGCGATGTTTTCGCAGTTTGAACCGTTGGCTTCACGCTAAGGGCGTCTGATTGGTTTATTTTGTTAGCATCTGTGGTTGGCGAAGGAAATTTCTTAATCACTTTTGGTTGCTTAATGACATTTACCAGAAATCCGCTCTTATGAAGAAGGTCATGATTAAGTCATGTAATTTCTTGCCCTTTCATCCAGATTGCCTTGGACGCGTTATCAACTGGCTATTTTTGCAGCGACGAGGACAGGGCAGGACTTATGACTCCAATCCCCTGTTTCTTTCACTATCCTACATGGATCAAACGCCTCAACCTGTACCAGATTCCTTACTATTTGGACGAAGATAACGACTGGGCTTTAGATATCCGCGAACTGGAAAGAGCGTTAAATGAGTCGAGAGCGCACTGTAGACCGAGAGGCCTGGTACTTATTAACCCGGGAAATCCCACAGGTATTAAGAAGCTATTTTAGAAATTAAGTGCACCACTAAATCAGTAATCGGCTTGGACACATAAGCCTCCTTACAGAAGTCTCCTTTTCCTTGTGATCGAAGATGCTTGCTTTTTAAACAGCACTGACTGATTGTAAAGCTGCGAGCGATCAAACATATCTGGCCAAGTTAAAGGGGCTGTGTCACGGCAGTCTAGTTCATTTTGTTTAATTTTGCCAATTACTCTCCCTCTATCGCTATGGAACTTAAAGTAGGCAAAGAAATTACATGTAAATGACAAAATCAGAGATCCGAGACAAACAAATATGTCTCCTGAGCATTATTTTTGAAGTTACAAGCAGCAGGGAGCAACTTTGAAAAACTGTTAGGCTGAACAGTTTTCAAAAATCCTGATTTCAATCCGTTTCAATCTTCTTCAGTTTTGCCCATCCGTGGCATCTGTTGTTTCTGTTATGTTATTTGAACGTTCCTTTAGAGTCTTAAGTGGTTATTTTTATGTTTCTCTTAATTTAACGGGCATTTTGTAATTTCCTAATTTGGCTGAATTTCGTGACACAGCTCCTTTAAGTACCCTTTCATACACCTGAAGCCTCAAAAAGGTACCCCTTTCTGGCGGAGCCTCCCTGTTGAAGCCATTATATAGAGTACCTCCGGGATTAAAAGTAATTGTCGTACTGCTGTATATGCATCCTTTCTTTATAGGTCAGGTCTTAAGCTACGACAATATCAAGGAAGTGATCAAGTTTTGCGCTTGGGAAAAACTGGTTTTATTTGCTGATGAGGTGTACCAAGAAACAGTGTTTACTAACGAGGTCCAGTTTCACTCGTGCAAGAAGGTTCTGAGAGACCTGGGTCCCGAATACAACAAGTTCCAATTGATGTCGATAAATTCTGCCTCGAAAGGGTTTTATGGCGAGTAAGTCTTGATCTGACAAATAATTGCTTTTATATGATATAACGATCAACAGAGGGAAAGCATAAGTCACAAAAACAACAACAAGTCTGTATTCATGAAGTGGCGGAGATTTTATCACTACACAAAAAGGTTTTATCATTTCTAAAACCCATGGCCAGTAGCGCCCGCGAAATAACGTGCAATGTATTAAAATGAGACATTAAAATTTTATGGCAAGAAGTATATGTTGTAGTTAATTTTTTATCTCGGGTAATTTTTATTTTTCCTTTGTTTCAACTTCATTAGCATACATTACCATACCCAAAAACAAAAGAAAAACAAAAATTACCTGAGATAAAAAATTAACTACAACATATACTCTAACCAAATTAAATGATGACAATGGAGTTTGATGATCGGATCCATTAAACCCTGCTAATAGAAGGGCATGGCTGACCGAAGCCTGGGTAAGAATCTTTTGTTGAAATTATTATTTGTTTTTAATTTAGATGCTGGTCTTTTTTAGGTGTGGTTTGAGGGGTGCTTACATAGAGCTTGTAGGATTTAGCAAAGAGGTTTTATTCCAAGTTAAGAGGCATTGTTGCCCGCGATGCAATGTGCCGTCATCTATTGCGCAGGTATGTTAACAATTAAAGTCATTAAAATATGATTCATAAACCGGTATTGATTGCTTTGAGGAGCTAGGACACTTTGATTGGACTCTTTCGAAACACCAGTCCTGCGGGATTTGCACCTTTTTTATGTAAAGATTTTTTTATTATAAAGGAAATGAAGGGAGATGTAATGAATCAACCATAAGAGGACACAGAAAAAATCTGAGCCCCAGATGGGATTCGAACCCACGACCCTCCGTGTTCTAGATCGGATGCTCTAACCTCTGAGATACTGAGGACTCGTTGGCGAGCAAGGGTCATTTTTGTGGGTTGGACTTGCGAACTGCATCTCGCAGTCATACAGTCCATCACAAGCAACACATTGCTCGCCAACGAGTCCTCGGTAGCTCAGAGGTTAGAGCATCCGATCTAGAACACGGAGGGTCATGGGTTCGAATCCCATCTGGGGCTCAGAGTTTTTCTGTGTCCTCTTATGGTTGATTCTTTACATCTCCCTTTATTTCCTTTATAATATTAATATCAGTGGCAAAGTTTTTTTTGTTCCAATAAATTTACTCGCAATCAGGGACAAATTATTAAGAAGTAGTTCACACACTTGTCTAAAACGGGCGCTTTTATCAAATTTTTTTTCATTTATCCTACAACTCTGTTTAAAAGTCGTAAATCCTTCCTTTCCTGAATCAATGAGGTTTTGTAGTTGAAGAAAGATTTGTGTGTACATGTTTAAAACACGACAATAGGGAACTTGAGCAAAGACGTTTTTGAGCGACGTACGTCAACCGGAAGTCAGGCCTTTTCCTATTTAACATGCCTCAAAGCTACTAAAATTGTACTGCTGTGTGTCCTTTCTCTTGTAGAGAAGATTTGCCGAAAAGTTGGGTAAAGCTACTGCCCAAGGCTACTGCCTAAGGATGCAAAAAGCTCACTTCCGGTTAATTTGTGAATCACAAAATTACAGCCTCATGTCATACAAAACATGGCTCAAAATCGATCATTATATTTAAAATTAGAAACAAAAAAAGGAACTCTGAAAAACTGTTAGGCTAACAAGTTCTCAAAGTCCTCAAATACAGTACAACGTACCACATTTATTGGTTTCAGTCTTCCTTAAGTTTGTCCATCCGTGGCTCCTTTGGTGTTTACTGTCAGTGTTACTCATACTTTCTTTTCATGTTTTGAGCAGTTATTTTTATGTTTTACTCAGTTTGGTAGCAGTACCCGCTGTTTGAATTTTGTTAGATTTCATGACACAGCTCCTTTAAGTTCCCTAATGACTTTTGGGGAGGGGTTGTACAAAGAGGGAGGGGATAGAGATTTACGGAAGTGTCGCAATCGGCTTTTGTTCCCGGCCTCATTGTAGTTGCTGGCCACGTGAGTGATAACGGTTTGGATTGTCTTAAAATTATAAATGTGGTTTTCCAGCCGACCGTTTTTATCATCTTTAGGCTGCTGTTAGTGCAATTTGTAATCCCCCTCAGCCTGGTGACGAGTCGTACGAGACATTTATAAAGGTAAGTACAGTCAAACCTCTCTTTACAGACACCCGCTATATACGGGCACCTCATTATTATGGACAGTTTGCTTTGTCCCTTGGGAAAGAAAGTCCTTACATTTTCTCTAAAGTCAACTCCCTTAATACGGACACCTCATTATTACGGACAGTTTGCTTTGTCCCTGGGGAAAGAAAGTCCTTACATTTTCTCTAAAGTCAACTCCCTTAATACGGACACCTCATTATTATGGACAGTTTGCTTTGTCCCTGGGGAAAGAAAGCCTTTAATTTTCTCTCAGTTCAACCTGCTTAATACGGACACACAATTAATACGGACACTCTCTATGGCCACATCAGTGGCCGTATTAACGGGGGTTTCACTGTATAATGTCGTGCGTGTCTAATCTACAGGAACTGGACCTAGATCCGGGACAGAGGAGTATTACCCCGTGGAGGGTTCTTCCTAGTAATAGAAATGTGCCGCTGGATTGACTATAATGGGGTACATTTTTAAATGAGGTACTAGACTCTGGTCGCACATTTTCAGGATTTTGGGGTTAAGAAAATTTTTCGTATCTAGGAATTTAAAAAAAAATGTGTGAATTCATTTTAGAATTACTGACCTACTCGTAGTTAAAAGGTTTTATAAGTTAAAGAGAAAGTGGCTATGAAATACATTTGCCCAAACGCCAGGGGCTTAACAGAGACTTAGAGTCTTTTTACATGGAGGTGAGGGATCCCAGGTTGGTGAGGTAACCCGCTTAGGTGTAGTAATTCGCCTTTCCATATAATCTCTCATATGGTTATCTCTGCCACCTATCATGTAAACGTGATCAAATTAAAATCAGTCAGATTATATGGACAGGCGGGTAACCTCACCTACCTGGGTTCTCTCACTTCCATGTAAACAGTCCCTAAAATGGGGTCAATATTTGACCACCAAAAAGACTAACATGGGGTAAGGCCTCGGACGTGACGAAATTGGTTTCTTGAATGTTGCTCTTGATGTGCGGTCTGGGTGGTGAGTAGGGTAAACGAATCTGCGGAGATCGGGATCGACGGCTTGAATATTTAATTAAAGGGCAGTGTGTGTAAAAACCGTTCACGGGCCATCGAGGTTAACAGACCTGATAATAATTATATGAAAGAAGATCATCGCAATTATAGACGCAACTTTTTGGTCACCGGGTGGTATCGCAGAGGTCAAGGTTTTGAATTCTGTACAAGCCTGAATTTTTTTCAGGCTTTCTTTTCGCAACTGCAAAAATTGCGTCTATAACGGGGATGATCTTCTTTCATATAATTCTTCACCCCGAAGTTCTCATCAATGATTTTGATGCATTCATAACTCCATCATCATCCTTTCACGGGTTTATAACGAACCAATTCAACGACCTGCTCCCAGTTGGTTTGTTAGCTCATTTGGTAGACCGCTGCACCGGTATCGCAGAGATCAAGGGTTCGAATCCCGTACAAGCCTGAATTTTTTCAGGGTTTCTGTTCGCAACTGCAAAAAGTTGCGTCTATAACTGCGATGATCTTCCTTCATATAATTCTTCACCCCGCAGTTCTCATATATGATTTTCATATATTAATATAACTTCATCAGACTGAATAGGTTTGAAAAACGTTAGCACATGCCCGCTAAGTGGCAGCTTTAGACTCAGTTTTTAAGATTTGAGTTATTTCTTAAACGTCTGTCTTAGAAGGAAAATGTTGATTTTTCCGCAGGAGAAAATGGCCATATTGGATTCTTATCAGAGAAAAGCCAAGATAACAACAAAGATGTTGAATTCTCTTAAAGACGTCTCGTGTAATCCTGTAACTGGTTCATTATATGCATTTCCCAAAGTTATTCTTCCACAAAAAGCCGTCGAAGAGGCCAAGGTGAGGCGTAGTTCCTCGAAACCGATAGACCTTTTGCGATACGGCGACCATATTGAATTTATTAGATTTAAGGCGTATAATGGGATGCCCAGGGAGCACTCGCCCAGTATTTATTCGCGCTTTTCGGGCAAAAAGAGAACTTCACTGTATATCTCTCGGGAAAAAGGCGATCATTATTACATCCAAACACGGCACAACGATCTTTTTTTTTTCCCCATTACAATCTTTTTCTAGGAAACCTTAAAGAAAAACATGTTGGCCAGAAAAGCGCGCGTAAATACTGAGTGAGTATATCGGATCGTGCTCATGTCCCCTGGGCATCCCATAATACTCCTTAAATCATTTAATTCAATATGACCGCCGTATCGGTAAAAAGGTTTATAGAGAGCTTAGGCAGTGTTCACGCCATACTGGATAGCGTTTCATCTCGACGCGAAAAGTTATTAGATATAGGTATAGCAAAAACAGCAACTGCCCTGGGCCTGAACAAGTAGCTCACATACATCGAACATCGTACCTGAGCGGTTGGCCGAGAGCCAGCTTGGTGAACTAAGTCCCAAATCTCACTCCTGAATATTTATTTCGTCTCAGTGGGTTGCAGTCCTCGCCACTACGTATTCACTTCCTCGACTGTCCCAAAAAGTGTAAGGGCCAGAACCTATTCGACATATGACCCTCCAAAGTGTTCGAGATTGGCGCGGCGTAGCTTCGCCGCGTCACAAGAATTGCGCCGAAATCGTCAATCTTGTGTATGAACAGAAGCACTGTCCGGTACGGTTTTCGCGCCTGCGCAAAAGCTATCTGGTATAATGTGAACAAAGCCTTAAGCAACGACCACGCGACGGCATCGACAACGGCAAAAAACAACTCTGCACTATATAAACAACTTCGCACGTGCATCACGTTTTTTTGTACATTTCTTTACCGTCATTACTACTACGACGTGAAAGTACCTAATTTCACGTTTTGTGGAGGACGTGCACACAAGACAATGACTTTCTTTTTCTTTTCCTGAACTTTGATGTAGTCTTTTAGAATTCAACTCCAGAAAAATTAGCCGATGTTTGACGAAATGAACAAGATGAAATAACGCGATAAAGTTTGAAACGGCGCGAATTCTCTTTTTCAGTGACGAAGCCGTCGCCGTCGTTGAAGCTTAAGCTCCCTCCCATAAATATAGATTCCCTTGGGCTTTATTCAAAAGCCCACAATGGAAATGTGCAACCTCATTCCCAGGGTCCTCTCCAAACCGCAGGGACGGGTAGGAGAGGACCCTAGGAACGAGGTTAGGAAATGAGTTCATCTTTTGCAGCTTAAGAATTGTGCACCTGACGAATTCTACTGCTGGCAGATGTTAGAAGCGACTGGTATAAGCCCTGTACCGGGAAATTCGTTCGGACAAAAAGAAGGAACATATCATTTTAGGTCAGAACTAACTTGTTATTCGCCTGTCTTTTTAAATTGTTTTGTATGCTTGTTTCTCTTGTTGGGTTATGGGGGAAGTCGCGGCGCTGATGTGGGACGGAGTAATTGGCCTCTGAAGTTGAACAAGAGACTGGCTCACTAGGAGGAGACTGTTTGGGGCGACACCTTTTTGGCACCTATGCCGGGTTGTTCAAACCTGGATGAAGAAAACCCAAGCCTATTGCGAAATTTGAATTCAAACATGAAAGCGTAAAAAGCCAATTCAGATAAATTCGATAAGATACTTTCAAAAGGATAGGGAAAACTATTCAAGAAAACACTTTTGAACAAAAGAAAAAAAGACGGATTAGAATTATACCCACTGTTAGAGCTAATCGGCCTTCTATCAATAGACCTTTTTAGCTGTAGGTTTTGTTTTCTCATTGCAGACCACGTGATTTTACCCTAGAGAACTGTTTCTTTCAAACTACGTCGTATGAACGTGCATACACGTGCATATGCGTGCATAACGAATGAACAGACAAAAGGCAAATTCCCCTGAGAACATCACGATGTCTGAATTGGATAAAAAACTTCCAAGCTAAAAAGGTCTATTGGGCCCTGTCCTGGGGTAAATTTAATAAAACTTTTACACTTGTAATTTATAAGTGTAGCCATTGTTTAAGAGTCTGAAAACAATAGCTACACTTGTAAATTACACTTGTAAAAGTTTTATAAAATAGACCATTTTACAGTTGTGCACTTAGTACCCTAGCCTTCTAGTGAATGTGAGGCTGACGGTGACCTTGTTTTGATATAAACCTCCTTTGCTTTGTTATGTAAATTGCCCTTGAAAAATACTAGTTAGCATAAGAATATCTTGATTTACATAATAAAGCAGGAAGGTTTGTATCAAAACAAGGTCACCGTCAGCCTCGCTTCCATCCATAACTGTGAATTGGCCTATTGGACCCTGCGCAACTTCAAAATAGCCAATAACCGAAGCGATCGAATGTCCTCAAACAGTCCCATATTGCTATTCGGCACAACTTCCTACCCAGCCTCGCTCATAACCTCCAAAAGTTAATTCTTAAGGTGACTCGACCCAGTATTTTTTTAGGTACACCTTCCATCTTTGGTCTTTTTGACTTAAACAAATTTATCTTTATTGCAAATCATTATAACTCATGTATTACACATGTTGAAAACTTTTAAAGTTGTTTTCAATAGCTCCTGTATCTTTTCTTTAAAAAGTGAAATAAACTTGACTTTAATTACTTTTTGGAAAAGCAAAATTATTATAAATCAGGATATATAATGTTTATAAGTCTATTTTTTTGCCGCAGGTTAACGATCTTGCCATCTGAGGAAAAGGTAGTTTCCATGTTCGACAGAATGAGCAAGTTTCATGAAGAATTCATGCAAAAATACAGAAATGACAAGGATAATCAACACTAATTTAGCAAATATAATTCCGCTTGTTAATTACTGGGCTCCATGCAACCGTTGCAGCCGGCATACCTTTACTCATAGTTAAGAAAGTGGAATGGTTTTGCAACCGTGCACAGCGTTCAATAGCATTCCTATCATTTTGAACTTACTAAGCAATAGAAACTTTTACATCGCATTGATTTATTCAGTCACTATTTGTGAGCCAAAAGCAAAGGATTGTGCAAGTTGGGGAGCTTCCAACATAAACTGCAGCACCGTTTTTTTCATCTTTGATATTTACCGCCTTTCATAACCAGTCTCCTCTACTAAATATACTTAAAGGGATATTTTTATTTATATTTTTATAATTCCAGTTTTTAGCTATTAATAGTAATTTAATTGGCTATTGTTCGTGACGAGAAATTGCACTTTGGGTGAGGTTGATCTTTGGTCAAACAGGCAAATCAATGTAGTGAGTTTCCCAAGGCCCAATTGCCATAGGACCAATCGCCAAAGTATTAACTTCCATTGAATAAGACTTATTTATATCATTCTTGTTTTTAGTCATTTGCGGGGAAATTCTCGGGTTGGGTTATTACAGTACAGGACGACGAACTGTCCTATTGAATTTTCACCAGCCTTTAGGCAGAGTTTCTAATGAAAAATATATATAAATACAGCTTCAGTTATAATATAGTTCCAATTTAATCAAACGTTTTAGATATAGGCCATACTAGCAAACTTTATGACTTTTTTGCGGCGTCACACGTAATATTTTCTCTATCTTATAACCTTTTGACTTGTATTTATTTCTTACTTTATATCGGGGCTCAACTGAATGTAACATGTAACAGCTCCTGTACTTACCAATAAACTTCATTGTAACGAAAACTGATAAAATAAATAAATAATACGTGTCTGTTCACAGGATAGAGCAGCTAGCCAGTTAACTTTCAGGAAAAGTTTTACGAGAATTAGTATCGATGTTCGATTTTTTTTTCTACTTTAGAAGACCTTTTAAGCTCTGTTTGCAAACTTTTTACCTGGTCCCTGAGTATGTGATAATACAGGATTGGTATAAAAATGATTAGAAATTTATCACATCGACAAGAATAATGTAAAAAGTAAAGATATCGAATGCACTGGCCGGGAATCGAACCCGGGCCTCCCGCGTGGCAGGCGAGAATTCTACCACTGAACCACCAGTGCTTCGTATACAAATAGCATTATTTTTTAAGACTTCTTGTCCGGGTTGTTCAAAGTAGGGTTAAGATAAAGATAACCCAGGGTTAGTGCGAAATTCGAATTCAGATATGAAAGCTTAAAAAGTAAATTCTTTTTCTCAACAAGTTGATGACTGGATGCTCTTAAAAATAACAGAGAAAATTATCCGAGAAAATGCTTTGAACAAAAGAAAAAGAAACCTGATTTAACCTGGGTTAAGCGCTTACCGGCCTTTGAACAACCAGGAATCAGCTGAGGAATGGATTACTAAACGAGGAGGACAGAAAAATGCTAAAAATACTTCGCCATGGCCATACGCACCAACCAAGGACCTGAAAAGCGCTGTGGTACGTATAAGACTGGAACGATAGTGCGACTCTTCTAAATTAATTTACAATCGAATGTTCAGCTATATTTTTACATGTCGCTGTAGAGATTTGACGCACGCTGGTCGCGCGCGCAGTATGTCACAATGGCTATCCGACGTACACCAGTTAATAAAATTCTAGTTTGAGAATATTGCAAAAGTTGTTTTCCATTGTTATATCAATTTTGCTCAGCGCTCTGCGAGAATGGGTTTCTTGCGGTTTTTCAAGCATTTAAATTGTTTTGGTTGTAGTCAGAGAAAAGAGAAATCGACGTAAGTAACTAAAAGACAAACTGTTGAGCTTTTTCTTGATCTTTTTCCTTCTGTGGTTTTTGCTCTTCTCATGTTGGTATACTTTATACTTAACCTCAGACGAGAAATGAAAAAAGAAATGGATGCTTTGAGAAAAAAAATTCAAGACCTTCAAGAGGATGTTTTTTCCAAAAGGTACTCACTGATCAATCATTGGTTGTTTCTATTTTTCTCGACTGTTCACAGTCCCCTATTTTTCCGTAAGATATATATTGCCAAGATCTAGCGCTTTGCGTTTTGAGCTGCCATTGGTGACACTCGGTAAACATGAAACCAAGTTGGCCGCCCGTACAGGCAACTCTCGATCCTGACGGTCTTACACGAAAAAACAGGGGACTGTGAACAGTCCGAATCCACAGTACTAGAATCCAGCCATGTTCGAACCAGTTGCAAATAAGTGGGAAGTTACTTCCTTGGGCATCAATATAGAAACTATATATTAAAATCAGATATTAACATTACAACGCGGGTTGCTGGTAAAGGGAATAACGTTGCTGTCAACATTGGTATAATAATGATGATGATAACCAACAAGAGCCATACTGGCTCTTGTAACCAACAATTACTTTACACAGGATGATGGTGGAGGAACTGACCCGACAAAAGGAGACTGAAGAAAGACGCGTTCTGCTTAATAACGTGCGAATGGAACTGATGACCAAAGTGGAACAGATTGAGCTTAAGTTACAGAGAAAACTACAACACCGTCAAATGGTGTTGACTGAGTTAATGTGAGTATCTTAAAGAATCCCGTTAAGTACAATGCATGAAGTTCATAGCCTGACTCGTGGCGTTAAGTGATTTGCCGGCCCTTTAAAGTTTCTTTTACACAGTTTCATGAGATTTGTTAAACTGAGACAAGTCTTTAATTAGACGAGCTGCAGCTTTCTATCAAAAACTAGGAGTAAAACACGACGCACAGCCGAGCGTTTTGATCAGGACTTGATAAAACCGAATAGATAGATAACTGCAAGTCTTAATTAATTGTCCGGCTTCAGAAATTTCCTCGATCGTAGATCTGTTTACGAGTCTTTGATTATCTTCCGGAAAACATAGGAGCGAAAAGCAAGGTCCTTAAGTTGTCGTGGTTTTATCAGATAGAAAAAAAACACCAACACGCTTATTAGTTTTCTCTTCTTTTGTTAGTTCTTTAACGCGAGTAAAGTTCTAAGCGGATATTTATGGCAAACCAAAAATTGTTATTTTTTTTTTTTTGGCACAGCAAGCTCAGTCATGGAAGAATGGTGCAACAAAAGAAACTAGAAGCAGCACAAAGAAAAGCAACATCCTTCATGGAGGAACTGACAAGAAATGAAAAAAGAGCAAGAGCATGGAAGGAAAATCTGCGTCGTGTCGGTTCAGAGAGCAACATACACACTGTCGTATTACAGCCGCGGCTAGTGTCTTATGCTGTCTGAACAGTCATAAATTAAAACTAGTTGATTTATTTAGGGCATCGAAAGCATGGACCCAGTTCAAACATATTCTGATTAGAGTGGATTTAGTTCCCGGTGATTTCTGCAGAATCCTCGCAAGTAGGCGTTAAAAATTAACAAAAGCACTACTAGTGAAAGTCAGGCTGTACCCTTCAGCCCCTCCCTCATGCACTCCTGACACCGCCGATCTTGCTTTCGGTGCGTCTCCATCCCCCTAAGGACGAACGGAAAACAATTAATGCGTCGCATGAGACAAGAATTAAGGCGCATACATGCTTCATACATCGGTCAACGGACAGGACACATGCTGTTGACATAATAAAAACTATCAAAATAATTCGACTCTTTGAGCATCACGGCATGTACAGGTTGTCATGTCGGTAACTTGAGCTTGAGAGCTTGAGACAGGAAAATGTACTTCTTTCCTGGGTGTTTCGTCATGTCATGCCCAGCCCTTTCACACGCGGTGGGAAAAAGTTTGTAGTCAGTTTCTTCATGCTCCTTGCGAATCAAGATCATGATCATAACATACTGTGCATTACGTTGTCTCTGTGATGATCGTATACCCCCAAAGGGCCACTGTTTGTTCCTTACACTTGGATAGTCATTTTCGTCAGTCTATCAGGTCTATTCAGTCTATTCAGTTACACTTCTGAATGTGATCGTATGTTCAAATAAGTATCAGGTACAATCAAACCTTTATTAACGACCACCTGAGTCCACAACGGCCACCTCTCTAGCAACAGCCAATTTCTTGGCGGACAGTCCATGCATTGACTCTTGTTTAAACCCTCCTCAACGGACAAAAACAGGCACTTTTTTCTGTCCCCAAGGAGGCTGTTGTGAAGAGGTTCAGCCGTATAAACCATTTTATGTTATATACGGAAAAATTGGAATGCGGAAAGAATGTCTAAATGAGGTGACAAGAACGCTGTCAATCTTGAAGTGCAGTGCAGCAGCTGTACGACATTATCGATATGCGCGAGGTTTCCGTAAAATACTAACGAGTAATCTGCAAGGCTAGACTAAGCGATACCGTTTTTTAACAGATACAATCTTAAATTGTCATTTTATTACGAAATTATGCTGGAGTAATTAGAATTTATCCTTTACCGATGATCGATTGCGACAAGCGTAAGTAAATATTTGTAAACTGAAAACGCTTTGGGCAAAAGTTTGCGATCAAAGAGGCCATGACAAGCAGTGTGCTGTTGTTGCCTCAGAATCCCTTGCAAACGATCAATACAGAATCGATGACCATACATTAGTCTTGACAGGATCTTTAATAGGCAATAGACTTCAACTTAGTAATTAACTAGCCACTTGGTACAGACCTCCTTGCTCCTCAATTGATTTATTTTTACATTACGAATCATTTCTTGAGAAATTAGATTCCCTTGGCCTAGAATATTATCTGCTAGGTGATTTAAACTGTAACCTGGCCTCTGCACAATATGATTTAAATACTCGACGCTTATGTGAAATTTCTGATTTATTTGGGCTTCAACAGCTTATAACTGAACCTACTCGCATAACGGAATCCTCTTCAACATTAATTGATTTAATTTATACAAACTATACTGACAGGGTAGTCTGTTCCGGAGTCTCTCATATTGGTATCAGCGATCATAGCCTTATTTACGTTTATAGGAAATTATCTCTCACTTTTCCTTCAAAAGGGCACTCAACCATTTCTTATAGAAATTTCCAAAATTTTAATAGAGAGAGTTTTCGTAACGATATCGCTCAGCAAGACTGGTCCTGTAATGTTTCTGAAGATCCAAATGTTTTGTGGACTGACTGGAAAACGAAGTTTTTGGATATTGTTAATATTCATGCGCCACTCCGAACTAGACGTACTAGAACAAATAAAGCACCCTGGATCAATTCAGAATTAAAGAAAGGCATGCGTGATCGTGATGCTGCCAAAAGAAAAGCAATTACATCGAATGATCCACACGATTGGAAAAGGTACAAAAAGTTGCGAAATATAATAAACAATGACATCAAAATTTCTAAAGCATCTTATTATTCTAATGCATTTATTCAATCTAAGGGTAATCCTCGAAAAACGTGGCAAACCTTTAATGAGCTTACATCCCGTCGTGTGAATAATACAACGGTGAAAGAACTGAAATTGAATGATACCATTATCTCTAATTCTAGTGAGCTTTCTGATGCTTTTAATGACCATTTTTCAACAATTGGGCCCAGACTTGCTAATGAAATACCTCTAACTGCTGAAAATAATTCAAGTTATATCAATAATATAAAGGTAAATAACAACAATTTCAGCTTCTCCTCGACTAACTGCAGCATTGTTTTCTCACATCTAAACAAATTATGTAGATCTAAAGCAACTGGTCTTGATAATATTTCTGCTAAAATTGTACGTGAATGTGCTGATCTTATTTCAGTTTCACTATGTGATCTCTTTAATAAATCTTTAGTCTCTGGTATATTTCCTGATGATTGGAAATGTGCTAGAGTTACTCCGTTGTTCAAGGAAGGTGAGCCATCTGATCTGAATAATTATCGACCTATTTCAGTCATTTCCGTTATAGCTAAAGTGTTTGAAAGGATTGTTTATGATCAGTTGTATAACTTTTTGACCAATGAAGATATCATTTCTAATCATCAATCGGGTTTTCGCTCGTTACACTCAACTGCAACTGCCCTTCTGGAAGCTACGGATAATTGGGCCTTTAATATTGATCGTGGCAATGTTAATGCTGTGGTTTTCCTCGATTTAAAAAAGGCTTTCGACACCGTTGACCACGATATCCTTCTAGCTAAAATGAACCTTTACGGAATACAAGGTACAGCTCTTGATTGGTTTAGGTCGTATTTAACTAATCGTACACAACGATGTCTTGTTAACGGTTCTCTTTCTAGAATCTGCTCTCTTAAATGTGGGGTACCGCAAGGAACAATCCTTGGCCCCCTTTTATTTCTTATTTATATTAATGACTTGCCAAACTGCCTTACTTCGTGCCAGCCTAGAATGTATGCCGATGACACCCACATTACTTATGCTGGCGTTGATGTGAATTCAATACAGTTAACTCTGAGTCACGATTTAGATAACCTAAACAAATGGCTTATTTCCAATAAACTTACTTTGAACACTTCTAAAACTGAATTCATGCTAATTGGCTCCAGACAAAAATTGAGTACTTTGTCGAACCCACTTGAGCTCTCGATTAATAATGTTCCGATAGAACACGTTTCCTCTGTCAAATCGCTTGGAATATTTATTGATGAAAATCTACGGTGGCAAACACACATTGATAAATTATCTAAAAAGGTCGCTTCCGGAATTGGAGCAATAAAAAGAATTAGACCTTTTGTCCCTCCACCTACCCTTCACTATATATACAACTCACTAATTCAATCTCATTTCGATTATTGCAATCTTGTCTGGGGTAATTGTGGTAAAACATTATTTGACAGGCTACAGAAGCTTCAGAACCGTGCCGCTCGCGTTTTAACCTTCTCTAGCTATGATGCTGATGCTAACCGTTTGATTAGACAACTCGATTGGAAAGACTTGAGCACTCAATTTCAAATACAGAAATCCATAATGGTATACAAGTCTTTAAATGGCCTTGTTCCTGAATATTTATCATCTAAGTTTGTTAAACGAAATGAAACGCGTTACTCCCTGAGGGACTCTGTTAACAAACTATTTGTCCCATTTCCGCGAACTAATTTCATGAAAAACAGCTTTACTTATAGCGGAGCAGTTCTCTGGAACAGCCTACCCTGTCATGTGAGAGAAGCCGAATCTCTTAGTCAATTTAAAAGATTAGTTAATGTTCATTTTTAATGTTATACACGGCATTCATGAAAAACAGGTTTTAGTTAGATTAGTTGTAGTCAGGTTTTGAATTTTGTTTAGGATAGTTAGGTTATTTTTAATTTTTTAAATTCCTGATGGATTTTACCGTGTTTAAATAAAGATTGACTTGACTTGACTTGACTAACTGCCCCTTATCCTCCAAACGTTTTCCGTTTTCATTGGCTCCAATTTAATGTGGGTGTTAGCCAACTTCTCAGGAACAGTGAAACCATCACGAAAGCACACAATACTGCTGAGCTTTTTAATATCTCCCCCGCCGAGCCCGGTTTTCAAAATGCTCAATAAATTCATTTAAATGCCTGCACACTGACAAGCAAAACGACAGCTGCAGCTGGGATGGTCTTGTTTAACTGCGTAAGCATTACACTCTAGCAGGTATTCTCTCTTGCTGAACCAGGTTCATGTACTAAATACTATCACGACAGTCATTGTAATTTCAATCAAAATTTTTCGTTTTGGTGGGATATTCATGCGAAAGTTACGCCAGTTCTCAAAAACCTGAGGGCTCGAACAATGACATCCAAAAGCTTTTCAGAGGCTGATCTATGACTCACTGTAGTCTCAAGTTTTCGAAAAATAACCTGCTGTATCTGGATTGCCATCTGGGTTTCGAATAATAAGCATTCAATCGATACTGCGAAGGCTCGATTAGTATACCGTCCAGTTGCTTTTAATTATGATATATTGACAACATAATGTGGCTGGTCTTATTTGCATCGCGTTCAGTAAAAACGGACCTTTACCCGGACTTTTGAGTCCATTATTAAAATAATGGACTTCTTGCTAAACTGAAGGAGTATAGATTATGATGATATCGATTATTGTAGCCTACAAATTGTGTAGAAGCTATCTTGCTAATCGAAAGCAGTATGTCAGCGTAAACGGACGCGAGCAGTTCGACCTTTGCTTAGTGTTACACATGGAGTATAAACAGAATAATAAAAACGCATTAACAGTATTATATACATCAGTTGTAAACATTCGATGGAGCAAAAAAAAATCAGCTTTAGTAAATGAAATGACGCTGTTTTGAATTCTTTGAAGCCTTCTTTGGCCTGCCTTGAGTTCAAAAACATCACCTTTAGGACTTTGTCGCGATCGACGTTTGAAAGATCGTTCTCAAAAAAAAAAAAAAAATGGAAAAACACCGAGCTCACACATTATCCACTCCCTAGAAGGTGAACGATGTTGAATAGTCCGAGATAGCGAGCCAATCAGATTGCTTAAAACACCAACATCACTGAGTGTGTACATACTAACACCATTTATTTTAATTTCACAAATCTGAAATGAGTGCTGCTAAAGATAATCGAAGAACGCGGATCAAATGTTGTCTTGCCGGGAATCTCAGCCACTTTTCGTCCTTTTTCTACATAAACACGCCGGAAACTAAATATTTTAAGATATAACAGCTTAGTTGCAATCCAACTCTAGTTCTAAATGATTCAGCTTAGTCAGTGTTGTTAAGGCTAGGGCGTGTGTAACTTAGCACACATTTTCTCTGTGGTTCCAGTGCATCTTTTTGAAGTTTATTCCTACTAGTATCAACCGTCAAGGTTTTGCCGAGACCAGCCCTTGACGATCTGCGCATACTCTCGTATACTTGAATGCCGTAAGCTTCTGGTGTCACTTTTTGAGGAATTTTTGCTTCCACAATCTTTATCTTCTCTGTTATGACTTGATTAAATTTCTTTTGCCCGACATTCTCCTTCACCAGCTTATTTACTGCAGCTGACAATTCTCGAAGCTCGCTGCGACATTCAGCAACGGACTCCTTCATCTCTTGATTTACTTCTTGAACTTCGTAGAATTTATCTTTCATGGTACTGATCTCTTTTTTTGCCAAAATGAGTGAATTCCATGTCATTTCTAAATGACCATCCATGCTTACCTCCAAGTGGTCCTCTAGGTAAGCTCTTTTATCCTAACAAATAATAAAATATGACTAATTTCAATAACGTATTATTTGACTTAAAGCTCTAACATAAATACCAGCGTCACATTTTTCTCCAACCTCGTTCCCAGGGTCCTCTCCTACTCGCCCTAAGAGAGGACCCTGGAAACAGGGTTATACAATTCTCCTAGTAATGTATTAGTGACCAAGGCCTGTCACGGCATATATACATGTTCCCAAGAGCTACGCATGTGAGGTTTTTCAAAGTACCTATGTTACGTCTAACAAAGACCAAAATATGCGCTGAAGCACACACTACCAACTCTGCGGTATGGCCAGTACCTTACGCATGCGCACATCCATATCACCCTGGTAGTGGCAGCCATGGAAAGCTGTTTCGTCCTTCGCCAGGACGAAGCCGCTGTCCATGGCTGCCACTGCCGGAGTGATATGGCTGTGCGCATGCGTAAGGTATTGGCCAGATCGCGGAGTTGGTAGTGTGTGCTGCAGTGCATATTTTGTCTTCTCTAGGTCTAACCGTACTGGAATGACAGACCAGGCAAAAGACAGCCTCGTTGAATATTTCACCGTGGGAAAATAAGTCACGGGTCACTATGTTTCAACCTTTTTATAAAAACAGTCACTTCCCTGGGTGCCGGAGATTTCCGGTTTCTGGTTAGTATTTATAGTGACGAGCCTAAATTGTATTCAGAGGTTGAGTCTGCTGCAATTATAAGATTGCCACAGGTTCATTTCATTACCTCAAATGGACAACCAGCTTCAGAGTATGGACACAGAACAACTGTCATCAGACATTTCTCAGAGACATGGCTTGCCATCTGAAAATAATAGTAATAACAATAATAATTGAAGAGGAGGAGGATAATGCTAATGCTAATGATAATGATAATGATAATAATAATACTTATAACGATTAAAATAACAATAATGAGCTTCAGCAAATGGACAGAAGACATGGAACCTTCTGATAATATCTCGATCTTTTAACCCCCAGGTAGATGTTAATAGGCTTTAAATTGACTAAAAACGAGGGTGAAAGTATCAGTAATAATGTTGACAGCAAGCAAGAAAGAATGGGATGGACGACGCAGCCGAAGAGAAGGTGCTGAAGAGAAGTGAGAACTTAAAAGTATTAAGGTTACGGATGCTGTACGAGCAGAAAGAAAATTACTAGTGAAATCCCCTACATGGTCAATTTTTAAGGGCCAAAGTGGATGCTGAATAGCATAGAGATGAGCTACGTAAGGGTCAGGCAAAGAAAGAGACAGAAGGATTCATTACTGCTGCTCAGAGCCAAGCCTTAAGAAAGAACAGTAAAAAAAAAATCACTTATCGACAAGCAGAACATCCCGCCAAAATTCAGGTTAAGTGTGGAGAGAGGGGACTGTAAAAATAGATTTAAAAAATCATTTAAAAAATCATTTCAATCAAAAAAAGTTATTCCAATTAAAAAGAAAATTATTTCAGTTAAAAAAAACAATGAATTTGATTTAAAAAAAAAAACAATTTTCTAAAGTAAACATAATCTAACTAAAATATCGTTCTCAATTGTCTTATCGAATGTTTCGCGAGTCCTTTTTCGATATCTAAATCCACTTTGTCCGACATTTCTAAATAGACTCAGTTCTAGACCCTCGCGATCCTCGCGATCCAAAGCAAAGCTGATCTTAGCAGGGCAAATGATACTAACAATATAAATGATAATGATAATTAAGCTTGTTTGTTGCGCTCAGCTAGGTCAAATTATTTGGTGAGGCTTTGCTTAGTAGAACAATAGTGCCGGTTTTCAGTACCTAGAAGGCCAAATTTAATACTGAGAACAACTGAATGGGACCAATAAAGCTTATGACCGACCTGCACTCGATCAAGTAGATGAAATATGAACAACATTAAGAGAGCAAAGTTAAATAAACATACCTCTTCTCTGGGTATTTCGCCATGTCCACAATTGTTTTCACAGACCAGAGGGAAACGCTTGCAGTAAATGTCTTCATGTGGCTAGTACATAATCAGTGGAAAGATCATTTTTAGCAGCACCGAGTTAACCACTATAGTCACCATCTAAATCGCTCTATTAGCGAACTTGCTAGGCTTTAGTAAGTGATGTTAGTAACATGTAAAGCATGTATATTGTATATTGTACATGACATTTTGATCTCCTGATCAGCCGGCAAATTAAATTAAATGTTGCTGGTGTGGATGCAATTACACGAGTAAGCTTATTTAACAATGCGACACCACAAGTCTGATCATCTTTTACCAGCAAAGTGCCTAATATATTCCCTGCCTTGCGTGCATAGAAGGCCAGTAAGAATCTGAACATGGGGGATACTCCCCTATTAAAGCGACGAGGGTGCTCGTCGTACCTTTTAGGGGTTTAAATTTGTGGATTGGTACCGCTTACGGTGCTAAAACCTAACATGACTGCTGCCAGATAAAGATTAGTGACAATACCCCTCAAAAAGCCCTTGAACCGGTTCGAAAGTTATTTATTACTATTAAAATTTGCAGTGCCAGCTGTAATATGATTTACTGTTGTTGAATTGGTACCTCTTAGGGGTGGAAACGAATTTGGGACATGCCCATAAAACAAGATTCTGGTACCTTTTAGGGGTGTTCTCGAAACATTCCGATTAACACCCCCGTCACTTTTATAGGGGAGAACTCCCCCCCCCACC
>BOPM01000731.1:144580-169624 GCA_022179025.1 Porites australiensis
ATACGAAACTGACCTGCAAACGAGACTGGCCAAGCGTAACAATCAAGTCACGAACAAAACAACTATTTGTTGAAAGTTATTTAGGATCCAGGCAGGATATTACTGCAGTTACTCCAAACTTGAGAAACTAAATCCTTTATTAAACGGTCATTAGCCGCTATATAAAGCTTTATGCATCAAAAGAGGTCAAAGAATTCCCTAAAATGCTTCAGAGGTCAAATTCTGTCAAAGACAAAAACCACAGGAAATCAATGTTGGAATGCACAGGAAACACATCGACTTCATGACCTCTCAATCGGCAATTAAGATAGCATTTGCTCAGTCGAGAGCAAGAATCCTTCACAGCATACTCCACCCGTATTTCTAAGGTTAAGTTTTAAATGATTAAGCGCTCTTTTGATGTTCAGCTCGGATGGATCAGGGAGTTTGCACTGCGTGACAAAAGGCATTATTGTCTGGTGCGCTTTTGTTATACAGCCTGTTTCAAACGTCGTGCTACTGCCGTGCTAAGCTGGCTCGACTGTAGCTCGACTGCAGCACGACACTAGCACGACTTGGTTTCAGACGTCGAATTTAATTCAGTCGAATAGAACGGCTGTGGCCGAAAACAAAACACAAAAATAAAGAAAGGGTTTAGCAAACTTTTATATGTATGTAATGTATTTATAATTTATGAATTGAGTTCGGCACGGCGGTAGCACGACAGCTGGCACGACTTGTTTCAAACGTCGCGCTACTGCCGACTGCTAAAGTCGAATTCAATTCGAACAATTGAGTTCGGCACGGCAGTAGCACGACGTTTGAAACGGGCCTAACTTTCCCTTGGGAGATAGAAGAGATATTAATGATCATTTGATTGGCGTTTTATCGCTTCATAGCCAATTAGAAACTCCCCTAAGCCTGGCTGCGGACTTTTAAAAATACCCAAGAATTGTGGCAGGCGGGACTTCAAATTGACTTGTACACCCACCCTCCTCACGGCTCCGCCGCCAAAACAATACAGCACTCCCACGCCCCCGCCAGCTATGCAGGCTAGCCGCACTTTTGACGTCATCGATTCAATATGACAAAATTCTTTCCAAATTTGGTCAACAGTAGCTCCAGTTTTGATGAATTACGCGTGTGTCAGTTAGCTAATCAGAAATGGCGAAATATTTTGAATGTTATATGATGGCAATATTAGCTAACAGCACGCACCTTGAAAAAGGAAATGAACCTATAAATGCATAGTACCAGCTAATCTTTTTCTTATCATCCGTAGGCTGCTGTCAGTGCAATTTGTAATCCCCCTCAGCCTGGTGACGAGTCGTACGAGACATTTATTAAGGTAAATGTTATGTCAGACGTGTCTGAACTACAATACATGGGCTCGGGACCTAGCATGTCCTGCACACTCCAAGACTGGAACGACTGGAGTATTTAATTGTCATATTTTTCAACGTGACGAATTCAGTGGTTTCGCGAATGTTATTGAAGTGTATCTGGGCTGTAATGAGTAGAACAGGCGATCGGTATCCTGTGCAATGCGATCGGTATCCTGTGCAATGTGTGTAAAAAACCGCTGATTGGGCTTTCGATCGAGATTAACCAGAATGAAGAGGGCTGAAGAACCTCAGCGCATGCGCGTCATGTGTCAGATTTTTGCTTGACTTTCAAGTTTTGATCCTTAAACTTTTATCGTGGAGGAGCTTTTGTTTACTTTTCTTCTCACTGATCATTAAGCCCCTTGATTCCCCAAATTTTGACCATTACAATCTACAGGTTGTTGTTTCAGCCAATAAACACTGCGCCGATAAAAACAATAAACGATAAACTTGTTTCCAGCTGGATTGTTAGTCAGTGCAATTCCTTTAGTTTTTAATCGTGATCGAAATTAGAAAAAAGCAATATTTTAAAAATTTTTCTGCAGGAGAAAATGTCCATTATGGATTCTTATCAAAGAAAAGCGGGGATAACCACAAAGATGCTGAATTCTCTTAAACACGTGTCGTGTAATCCTGTAACTGGTTCACTGTATGCATTTCCCAAAGTTATTCTTCCACAAAAGGCCGTCGAAGAGGCTAAGGTGAGGCGTAGTTCCTCGAAACCAATAGACCTTTTTTTTGTTAACTGATACGGCGGCCATATTGAATTTATTAGATTTAAGGCGTCTAAAGGGATTCCCAGGGAGCTCTCGCCCAGTATTTATTCGTGCTTTTCAGGGGCAAAAAGAGAACTTCACTGTATATTTCTCGGGAAAAATGCGATCATTATTACATCCAAACAAGGCACAACGATCTTTTTTTCCCATTACAATCTTTTTCTAGGAAACCTTAAAGAAAATTGGTCCGAAAAGCGCGCGTAAATACTGAGAGTAAATACTGGGCATCCCATAATACTCCTTAAATCTCAGAAATACAATATGGCCGCCGTATCGGTAAAAAGGTTTATGGAGAGCTTAGGCAGTGTTCACGCCATACTGGATAGCGTTTCATCTATAGCAAAAACAGCAACTGCCCTGGACCAGAACAAGTAGCTCACACACATCGAACATCGTACCTGAGCGGTTGGTCGAGAGCCAGCTTGGTGAACTAAGTCCCAAGTCTCACTCTTGAATATTTATTTCGTCTCAGTGGGTTCCAGTCCTCGCCACTACGTATTCACTTCCTCGACGGTCCGAAAAAGTGTACGGGCCAGAACCTATTCGACATATGACGCTCCAAAGTGTTCGAGATTGGTGCGGCATAGCTTCGCTCCGTCACAGAAATTGCACCAAAATCGTCAATCTTGTGTATGAACGGAACCCCTATCCGGAACAGTTTTCGCGCCTGCGCAAAAGCTAACTGGTATAATGTGAACAAAGCCTTAAGCAACGACCATGTGACGGCATCGAGAACGGCAAAAAAGCCTCTGCACTATATGAACAACTTCGCATGTGCATCACGCGTTTTTGTACATTTCTTTGCCGTCATTGCACGACTACGACGTGAAGGTGCCTAACTTCACGTTTTGTGGAGAACGTGAACACATTAAGACAATGACGTTCTTTTTTCTTTTGACGTTCTTTTAGAATTCAACTTCCGAAAAATTAGCCGATGTTTGACGAACTGAACGAGATGAAATAACGCGCTAAAGTTTGAAGCAGCGCGAATTCACTTTTTCAGTGACGAAGCCGTCGCCGTCGTTAAAGCTTAAGCCCTCCCTATAAATATAGATTCCCTTGAGCTTTATTCAAAAGCCCACAACGGAAATGTGCAACCTCATTCCCAGGGTCCTCTCCAACCTGCAGGGACGGGTAGGAGAGGACCTTGGCAACGAGGTTAGGAAATGCTTTCATTTTTTTCAGCTCAAGAATTGCACACCTGACGAATTCTACTGCTGGCAGATGTTAGAAGCGACTGGTATAACCCCTGTACCGGGAACTTTGTTCGGACAAAAAGAAGGAACATATCATTTTAGGTCAGGACCGTTGTCATTCGCCTCTCTTTCTTAGTTGTTTTATATACTTGTTTCTCTTGTTAGGTGATGGGGGAAGCCGCGGCGCTGATGTGGGACGGAGTAATTGGCCTCTGAAGTTGAACAAGAGACTGGCTCACTAGAAGGAGACTGTTTTGGGAGACACCTTTTTGGCACCTATGCCGGGTTGTTCAAACCTGGGTGAAGAAAACCCAAGGCTATTGCGAAATGTGAATGAAAATATGAAAGCGTAAAAAGCCAATTCAGATTGATTCTTTTTGTCCGCAATTTGATGATAAGATACTCTAAAAATGACAGGGAAATTATCCAAGAAAACACTTTTGAACAAAAGAAAAAAAGCGGATTAGAATTATACCCCCGGTTAGAGCTAATCGGCCTTCTATCAATAGACCTTTTTAGCTGTAGGTTTTGTTTTCCCATTGCAGACCACGTGATTTTACACTAGAGAACTGTTTCTTTCAAATGACGTCCTATCAATGTGCATCCACGTGCATATGCATGCATAACTAATGAAAATACAAAAGGCAAATTCCCCTGAGAATATCACGATGTCTGAATTGGATTAAAAACTGACAAGCTAAAAAGGTCTATTGGGCCCTGTCCTGGGGTCAATTTAATAAAACTTTTACACTTGTAACTTGTATGTATACCCATTGTTTAAGAGTCTGAAAACAACAGTTACACTTGTAAATTACACTTGTAAAAGATTTAAAAAATTGACCCCTGCGCTTCTTCAAAATAGCCAATAACCGAAGCGATCGAATGTCCTCAAACAGTCCAATATTGCTATTCGGGACAACTTCCGACCCAGCCTCGCTCGTAACCTCCAAAGGTTAATTCTTAAGGTGCCTCGACCCCGTATTTTTTAGGTAAACCGTCCATCTTTGGTCTCTTAGACTTAAACAAATTTATCTTTATTGCAAACCATTATAACTCATGTATTACACATGTTGAAAACGTTTAGTTGTTTTCAATAGCTCCTGCAGTGTCTTTTATTTAAAAAGTGAAATAAACCTGACTTTAATTACTTTTTGGAAGGGCAAAATTATTATAAATCAGGATATATGTTTGAAAGTCTTTATTTTTTCTTTGCCGCAGGCTAACCATCTTGCCATCTGAGGAAAAGGTAGTTTCCATGTTCGACAGAATGAGCAAGTTTCATGAAGAATTCATGCAAAAATACAGAAATGACAAGGATAATCAACACTAATTTAGCAAATATAATTCCGCTTGTTAATTACTGGGCTCCATGCAACTGTTGCAGCTGGCATACCTTCAATCATAGTTAAGAAAGTGGAATGGTTTTGCAACCGTGCACAGCGTTCAATAGCATTCTTATCATTTTGAACTTACTAAGCAATAGAAACTTTTACATCGCATTGATTTATTCAGTCACTATTTGTGAGCCAAAAGCAAAGGATTGTGCAAGTTGGGGAGCTTCCAACATAAACTGCAGCACCGTTTTTTTCATCTTTGATATTTACCGCCTTTCATAACCATTCTCCTCTACTAAATATACTTAAAGGGATATTTTTAGTTATCTTTTTATAATTCCAGTTTTTAGCTATTAATAGTAATTTAATTGGCTATGGTTCATGACGAGAAATTGCACTTTGGGTGAGGTTAATCTTTGGTCAAACAAGCAAATCAATGTAGTGAGTTTTCCAATGCCCAATTGCCATAGGACCAATCGCCAAAGTATTAACTTCCATTGAATAAGACTTATTTATATCATTCTTGTTTTTAGTCATTTGCGGGGAAATTCTCGGGTTGGGTTATTACAGTACAGGACGACGAACTGTCCTATTGAATTTTCACCAGCCTTTAGGCAGAGTTTCTAATGAAAAATATATATAAATACAGCTTCAGTTATAATGTAGTTCCAATTTAATCAAACGTTTTAGATATAGGCCATACTAGCAAACGTTATGACTTTTTTGCGGCGTCATACGTAATATTTTCTCTATCTTTTAACCTTTTGACTTGTATTTATTTTTTACTTTATATCGGGGCTCAAATGAATGTAACAGCTCCTGTACTTACCAATAAATAAATAAGAAATTTATCACATCGACAAAAATAATGTAAAAAGTAAAAAAATCGAATGCACTGGCCGGGAATCGAACCCGGGCCTCCCGCGTGGCAGGCGAGAATTCTACCACTGAACCACCAGTGCTTCGTATACAACCACCTTCATAATGTAAGATTTTTTATCCGGGTTGTTCAAAGTAGGGTTAAGATAAAGATAACCCAGGGTTAGTGCGAAATTTGAATTCAGATATGAAAGCTTAAAGAGTAAATTCAGTTTAATTCTTTTTCTTAACAAGTTGATGACTGGATGCTCTTAAAAATAACAGAGAAAATTATCCGAGAAAATGTTTTGAACAAAAGAAAAAGATTCCTGATTTAACCTTGGTTAAGCGCTTACCGGCCTTCGAACAATCAGGAATCAGGGGCACCCAACGACTGTTTACTGTAAAATATCTGTTCGGAGAATCAAGTATTGCCTAGAATTTTCTATTGCTTGAGGAAAGCTAAAATTTTCTAAATGACCGTTCCATTCACGTACAAATTTCGAAGCTAATTTAATAAATTCCCTACGATTTTCTGAAGTTTCATTTTCACATTTTACACTCCAGGTTAGGCTATTTTTCGTAGGAAAAAGGAAACCTAAAATTTTCGGATTCAAAAATGTGATGGAGAGAGGAATCAAAAAAATTTTCTTTTTCGTAATGCGCTGAATTGCATCTAAAATTTTCGGGAAAATAATACTGAAGCCCTTGTAATAGTTCTCCTAGGATGACCGAACAGATACAAATTTTATAGCGCCGCTTAGAATGCATTTCTAGAAGTCTAAACTTACTCTGGATAGCTTAAAAAGTGTTTTAAATGAATTTGGGTGGAAACTGTCGTTGGGTGCCCCTGAGGAATGGATTACTAAACGAGGAGGACAGAAAAATGCTAAAAATACTTTGCCATGGCCATACACACCAACCAAGGACCTGAAAAACGCTGTGATACGTATAAGACTGGACCGATAGTGCGACTCTTCAATCAATTTTCAATCGAATGTTCAGCTATATTTTTACATGTTGCCGTAGAGATTTGACGCACGCTGGTCGCGCGCGCAGCATGTCACAATGGCTATCCGACGTATACCAGTTAATAAATTTCTAGTTTGAGAATATTGCAAAAGTTGTTTGCCAGTGTTATATCAGTTTACTCAGCGCTCTGCGAGAATGGGTTTCTTGCGGTTTTTCAAGCAGTTAAATTGTTTTGGTTGTAGTCAGAGAAAAGAGAAATCGACGTAAGTAACTAAAAGACAAACTGTTGAGCTTTTTCTTGATCTTTTTCCTTCTGTGGTTTTTGCTCTTCTCATGTTGGTATACTTTATACTTAACCTCAGACGAGAAATGAAAAAAGAAATGGATGCTTTGAGAAAAAAAATTCAAGACCTTCAAGAGGATGTTTTTTCCAAAAGGTACTGACTGATCAATCATTGGTTGTTTCTATTTTTCTAGACTGTTCACAGTCCCCTAATTTTCCATAAGATATTAAGATATATATCGCCAAGATCCAGTGCTTTGCGTTTCGAGCTGCCATCGGTGACACTCGGTACACATGAAACCAAGTTGGCTGCACGTACAGGTAACTCTCGGTCCTGACGGTCTTACACGAAAAAACAGGGGACTGTGAACAGTCCGAATCTACATTACTAGATTCCAGCCATGTTCGAACCAGTTGCAAATAAGTGGGACGCGGGTTGCTGGTAAAGGGAACGTTGCTGTCAACATTGGTATAATAATGATGATGTTGTTACCAACAATTACTTTACACAGGATGATGGTTGAGGAACTCACCCGACAAAAGAAGGCGGAAGAAAGACGCGTTCTGCTTAAAAACGTACGAATGGAACTGATGGCCAAAGTGGAACAGACTGAGCTAAAGTTACAGAGAAAACTACAACACCGTCAAATGGTGTTGACTGAGTTAATGTGAGTATCTTAAAGGGACTGGTTCACGATAATGCGCATGCGCGCCGTTTGTCTCTTCAGAATAAATTTGTCGGGTCAACACTAAATTCGAAATCGCCATTACCGGTACAATCATTGAAAATCCTTCGTTTTATTTGGACATCCGTCGCTTTGGCTGGTCTAGTTATTCTTCGGTAGAGGTGATTAACACGTGGTTGTGTCGTTTGACTGGTTAAATATACGTTTTAAGAAGACGCAAAAAATACTGTTTGTGATCATGGAGGTTCAGTCGTGGCCGTCCGGCATCAGGACGTTCTCAAGAGTCTCTGGAGATAGAGAAGCTTAGCCTATCGATCTGGTATGGTTCTAGGAGTAGTGTGTGGCATACGAAAAGAATACACGACACTTGGAAAGTGGTTAAAGGCGTGAGTTCGTTCAACTTTGATTTGATTTTTGACTCCGACCTGTAGTTATACCGCAACAGGCCGCGCGATCTTCACCGATCTGGTACACTTGAAATGTTCCTTGTATCTTTGCTTTACGACCGTATATGTTTAAGAATTGATGTTTTTAAAATAAATTATTGCCTGAATATTCTGTTTATAATCTAGTTTCTTTATGTGTGCTACTCGATAACATTTGTTTTGCGGAACACTGACCCGATGCAACGCGAATGAATTTGTTCATTTGCTGATAAGCAATTGAAATTTATGCTCAATTAAGGATAATCTTTATACTCATACGTTGTGTGTTTTTGTCACCGGTCAGGCGCTATTTGTAGGTATTTCTGGGTTTATATAAGGCGAACTGAGAGAACAGTAATAAGATGTTTGTTTACAAATTTTGTTTGCCGATCGGTGACTGTTTTGTTAGCGTGGGTACGACCTCGTAAAAATACACGTTGGTAAATGTTTGTTTCAAAGCAGGACAGGGCTGTAAATCTTATTCTTATCGGCTGCAACATATATCTGAGGAGTAGCAAAGAATAAACTTGAATTATGGGGATAAATAAAATCAAACCAAATGCCCGGAAATACTCTCGCGTCGCGAACAATTAATTTGAATTTTGTAAATTTACTTGCGTGCACCTAACTCGCTTCCGATTGGCTGAAAAACAATCAGCTATTATACTGTCAGAACTCACACATGCGCATTATCGTGAACCAGTCCCTTTAAAGAATCCCGTTAAGTACAGTACATGAAGGTCATTGTCTCACTCATGGCGTTAAGCGATTTCCCGGCCCTTGAAAGTTTCTTTTACACTGTTTCATGAGATGTGTTAAACTGAGTCAAGTCTTTAATTAGACGACCTACAGTTTTCTATCAAGAACTAGGAGTAAATCACGACGCCCAGCCGAGCGTTTTGATCAGGGCTTGATAAAACCGAATAGATGGATAACTGCAAGTTTTAATTAATTGTTCGGCTTCAGATCAAGAACTTTCCTCGATCGTAGATCTGTTTACGAGTCTTTGATTATTTTCCGGAAAACATAGGAGCGAAAAGCAAGGTCCTTAAGTTGTCTTGGTTTTATCAGATAGAAAAAAAACCACCAACACGCTATTAGTTTTCTCTTCTTTTGTTAGTTCTTTAACGCGAGTAAAGTTCTAGATGGATATTTATGGCAAACCAAAACTACTGTCCTTTCCTTATTGTTATTATTTTTTTTCACAGCAAACTCAGTCTTGGAAGATTGGTGCAACAAAAGAAACTAGAAGCAGTACAAAGAAAAGCGACATCCTTCATGGAGGAACTGACAAGAAATGAAAAAAGAGCAAGAGCATGGAGGGAAAATCTGCGCCGTGTCGGTTCAGAGAGCAACATACACAATGCCGTATTACAGCCGCGACTGGTGTCTTATGCTGTCTGAACAGTCATAAATTAAAACTAGTTGATTTATTTATTTTAGGGCATCGAAAGCATGCATATGGACCCAGTTCTAACATATTTTGACTAGAGTGGATTTAGTTGCCCGGTGAATTCTGCAGAATCCTCGCAAGTAGGCGTTAAAAATTAACAAAAGCACTACTAGTGAAAGTCATGCAGGCTGTACTTTTCAGCCCCTCCCTCATGCACTCCTGACACCGCCGATGTTGCTGACGGTGCGTCTCCATCGCCCTAAGGAAGGAAGGAAAACAATTCATGCGTCGCGTGAGACAAGGAGCATACATACTTCATACATCGGTCAACGGACAGGACACATGCTGGTGACAATAAAAACTATTAAAATAATTTGACTCTTCGATCATCACGGCGTGTACTGTTCTCATGTCGGTAACTTGAGCTGCTTTGGATGAGGAAGGAAAATGTACTTCTTCCCTGGGTGTTTCGTCATGTCATGCCCAGCCCTTTCACACGCGTTGGGAAAATGTTAATGCTGTCAGCGTCTTCATGCTTCTTGAGAATAAAGATCATCATAACATACTGTGCATTACTTTGTCTCTGTGATGATGGTATACCCCAAAAGGGCCACTGCTTGTTCCTTAATTACACTTGGATAGTCATTTTCGTCAGTCTAATTTCAGTTATTTAAACTTCTGAATGTGATCGTATATTCAAATGAGGTACAATCAAACCTCCATTATTAAACGACCACCTCTCTAGCAACAGCCATTTTTTTTTGGTGGACAGTCCATGCATTGAAACCTCTCCTCAACGGACAAAATCGGCCACTTTCTCTGTCCCCAACGCGGCCGTTGTGAAGAGGTTCAACTGTATAAACCATTTTATGATATATACGGAAAAATTGGAAAGCGGAAAGAATGTCTAAATGAAGTGACAAGAACACCGTCAATCTTGAAGTGCAGTGCACCACCTGTACGACATTATCGATATGCGAAGTTTCCGTAAAATACTAACGAGTAATCTGCAAGGTAGCGATACCGTTTTTTAACAGATATAATCTTCAATTGTCATTTAGGAAATTATGCTAGAGTAATCAGAATTTTTTTCTTCACCGATGATCGATTGCAATAAGCGTGAGGATATATCTGTAGACTGAAAACGCTTTGGGCAAAACTGAGATCAAAGCTAGACGACTCCATGATAACAAGCAGTGTGCTGTTGTCGCTTCAGAATCCTTTACAAGCGATCAATACAAAATCGATGACCATATACATTAGTCTTGACAGGATCTGTAATAGGCAACAGACTTTAACTTAGCCTGACTTAGTAATTAACTGCCCCTCATCATCCACCAAATGTTTTCAGTTTTCATTGCCTCCAATTCAATGTGGGTGTTTACTTAGCCAACTTAATTCTCATGAACAGTTAAACGACCACGAAAGCAGTCGCACAATATTGCTGAGAGTTTTAACTCTTCGTTTGTCAATCATTTATTTCCCCGCCAAGCCCAGTTTTCAAAATGCTCAATGAATTCATTTGAATGCCTGCACACTGACAAGCAAAACGACAGCTGCAGATGGTGTTTAACTGCTTAAATATTGCTGCAGCAGGCCCGGTATAGGTGAACAGGTTCATGACTAAATACTATCAGTAATTGTATTTTCAATCAAAATTTTACGTTTTAGTGGAAATTTATGCGAAATTTACGCCAGTTCTTAAAAACCTGAGGGCTCGAAGAATGATCAGGGACATGGAAAATTATATCGTCCAATATCCGTTCTTCCGCCCGATTCTATCCAAAGCTTTTCAGAGGTTAATCTATGGCTGCAGTTGCACCTTTTCGAAAAATAACCTGCTGAGTGTATCTGGATTGCAATCTGGTTTTCTAAATAATAAGCATTCAATCGATACTGCGCAGGCTCGATTAGCATACCAGTTGCTTTTAATTTTGATATATTGACAACATAATGTGGCAGGTCTTGTTTGCGTCGCGTTATGGTAAAAACGGACCTTCACCCAGGCCATTATTAAAATAATAAATGGCCTTCTTCTTGCTAAACTGAAGGCGTATAGATTATGATGATATCGATTATTGTAGCCTACAACGGCTATCTTGCCGTCGAAAGCAGTATGTCAGCATAAACGGTCGCGAGCAGTTCGACCTTTGCTTAGTATTTTTTGGAATAATCCTCTACCCCCTACCCCACGTAAAGTTACAGTCATGTGTGTAAATGTATGAATATGTATAAAAAGGGGGAAGAAACGGAGGGCATTTTACACCTCATGCGCTTAGTTGCACATGAGTAATTACAATTTTGCTACGCACTATGAATATCTAATTACCGAGCAGAATTTGAGCAGAATAAGCAATTTATTAAGCACTGCTGGCAGGCAGAATAAATCATTTAATACGAGCAGAATTTATCTAAGCTTATAGATTCCATTCCCGTGACGGGCCATTCACAGGCGAAATCATTGCAGGCGAAGTACAGGAGTTCACAGGCTACTACGACACTCTTTAATTCACAAAGAGAAGCAAATTTTCTTATAGTTGCCTAGCAGACGCAAAGTCGGCCCTCTCTCTTGTTGTTGTTTGACCTACCGAAATGGCAACAGAGGAAATCATTACGGACAAAACCATCGGCCCTACGCTCCAGAAGTACGTCAATGCGCGAGGGTGGATCGATGCACGAGCCATTGAGATTCGACGGGAACTTAAACAGGTAGAAAGGATGTATTCAACACATACCGAGAATTATCTCGGTTTGACTATTCTATTATGTCAAACATATACCTGCCAACTTTTTCTGAGTCAAACGCGTGAGTTCAGCTCATGACTGGGGATTGCCGGTATTTGAGCACTTCCGAAGCTACTCAAAAGACGACCATTTTAGCGAGCTTTGATTTCGTTAGATCACAAAAAAACGACACAAAGTCATCATTTAAGGCCTTTTTGGATTGAATTTTCCTTTTTTATCATGTGTTAAAGATGCGTGAGATCGATGTCTTTTAATAGTCTTAATAGCCACAGGCGTGAGACTCGGCATAATGCGTGAAAGTTGGCAGGTATTAACAAACATAATCTCGGCTAATGACACTGCACTGTAGTAGTTTTCAGCCTGAAGAGAATGATAATGTATGGGCTGGATTAGGGCTTTCCACAAAGTTGCTCCGCAACTTCGGCCACCGCATATTTCGTTTCGAGCAACTTTTTGCATTCTGGAGCAATTTCTCTTACTAGTTATCTTCTAGTTCTGAGATATCGGAGCAGCTTTTGGTGCTTAAATTGGCCCTTCTTCCATATTTCACTATGTTTTAGTAGACAATTTATGAATTTCCTGTAGCAAAAAAAGGGGCCAAGACTCTGTTACCTTGTTACCTTGTTACGTTGTTACTCTGTTACCTTGATACCTTGTTACTCTGTTACCTTGTTACCTTGTTACTCTGTTACCTTGTTACTCTGTTAATGCCACCATATTTGTATTGCCAAGTGTCTTAATTCTTATAGAGACAATTTGCCCAAAAGCTTGTTCAAAATCACAGCTCAAGAGTGCAAAAAGTCAACTTCCGGTTGACGTGCGTCGCTGATACTTAAACACCCTATTAATATGGTATACATGCTTTTTTTTTTCAAGCGGATGTCGATAATTTTTCAATTTTTCTTACGCTATTGAGGTATTCGGAACCCCTAATGTCCCCCTCCATGATGGAAGGCCTGATACTGGGATTATTTTGTCACCGTAAATCTTGTGCGGTCGATCTCAGCGAACGTGTATCGGGTGTTGCCCATTTATCCATACCAGGTGTAATTTTCCTGAAAACTGGGTTTTTTACCATTTACAAATTTTTGCGGAAAACCTGGTTAGAAATCAAATGGAACACGACATTTTGGGAGCAACGGAACATCTTTAAAAGCAGTCCTGGTTGCCATTTACCATTTAATAAAAGTTTCCGGTAAATCCGTTTGGAAAGTACAAAATTGAACACGATTTTTTTGGGTCGTTCAGGGGGGAAGAGGAGGGGAAGGAAAGTTTCCTTCCTTTCCTCCCCACCCCATCCCCACCCTTTTAATTGCACCATTTTTCGCGTAGTCTTTGACTCTTGTTCCTCGTTCTTTGCTCCTAAACCGCACGGAAACGCTTGCTACGCAGGCTAAATGGAAGGCACCGTAATATATAATATGCTGAATTAAATGCCGTGTTAAATGGTTTGCTTAAAACTACTTGTGAACTAAAAATCGGTCAATTTGATATAAAGTTAAATTTATTCCTGAAATGTTTTCAATGTAGGTTCGTATACTGACTCTCTGGGATTAAGAATTGTTCGAGAACATGTCGCCCAGTTTATCACTGAAAGGGATGGTTAGCCGCTGACCCAGATAGCATCTTCTTGACGAATGGAGGAGCAACTGGAATAAGGGTTTGTAATTAACTTTCATTACTAGTCTAGTACTATCGCTCTTTTGCGAAGTAGGCCCTAGTTTTCAAAGCGATCACATGCATTTGAAGAGAACTACAAAGGACGAGCTGAGGATAAAAAGCCGAGAGGAAACTGGGGGAGAGGCGGAAAAAAGGAACCTCTCCCCAGTTCTCTTCTCGGGTTGCTCGCTCTCCAGTCCTGTCGAGCCTCGATTAGTTCGATTGACCAAAAAGGGACTGCTTGTAGCGTCTGGACTGTCTGTAAACTAATTCTCTGAATTTGCTTGCAATTGCTACCCTTTTTGATGGATACCGGAGTCTTCGCTGCTTTTTCAAGCAATTACATTAATAACGCTTAAACTGATGGTGACTTAAACGATATTGCACGCGCGTTTTCGCATTTTGAGCCACCGGCTACTTCACTTGTGATTGACGACTAAATTTGGTCAATTTTTAACATTCCTTAGTATACCGCTTTCTTGCTTCCAGATTGCCTTGGCGGCGTTAGCAACTGGTTGTTTATGCAGCGACAAGGACAGGGCAGGACTCATGATTCCCATTCCAGGTTTTCCTGACTATGTTGCTAGGATCAAACAGTTCAACATGTACAAGATTCCTTACTATTTAAACGAAGATAACAACTGGGCTTTAGATAATTGTGAACTGGAGAGAACGTTGGATGAGTCGAGGCCGCACTGTAGACCGAGAGGCCTGGTACTCATTAACCCGGGAAACCCCACAGGTAAGTGATATTATGGACCTTTCATTGCACCTTTAAATATGGCAAGGGATTTTTCCAGTCATTTTTGGTGGGGGACGTTGCAGAAGAAGAGGGATTACCTGTCAAAAAGAGGGGGTTTATTTAAAACTATAGGGGCGACCCGAGGCAAGCCATCTCATTTCAAAAGAGGTATCCCTGAGACACTGATACGTATACAAAAACTGATCACTGTAGGCGGGAAATAAATAAACAAAGGTTTTACAGACTTCTTTTATCATTCAAATATAGTGAACCTAACCGGTGAGCTTGTGAATATAGAATAAAGAATATGCTTTATTCTGACATCTTAAGCCGTAATAGCCGTAATCATTAAATTGGTTGAAGTAGATATTAATTCATGTTTACAACTAATTTAGGGATTTTGAAATTAGCTTAACAGTGAAATCAATCTGACAGCAGGTGTGAGGGGGGCGAGTTACTATAGATGGGAAGGATAATGGAGAAGAGGGAGGGGGTGGCTTATTAGATGGACTACGTGATTATCGTTTCTAAAGCATAGGCTAGTGTAATAGAGTTTTCGAACAACATAAGTTAGAAAAATACAACTAAACAGGGTCTAAACAAGCAACAACAAAAGCAAAAAAGAAAACTTACAGCCAGGATACCTTGATCACTGAGCAATTCAAATACCTGATATATTATTCGCTGGTTCCTGGACGTGATTTGTTCAGTTTTGTTGGCCATTGGCCTTGTCAAGTTTGTTCAGACAAAACTTTTTTGTGAAAAACAGGAAACATGCAGGAACAGTGCAAATCGAGAAAATATATATACCATGAGGATCATGATTTAAATTTATGACTAAACTTTTCTTTCGGCAGACTATCTATTCTGGGCACGAAACTGCGATCTCAGGCCTTCATTTTTGTAAAACTGCAGAGTCAAACTAAAGGCGCGGTCAAATGTTTTTGCCACAATAAAAATAATTATCCCACAACGGTATGCATTCTTTCGCAGGTCAGGTCTTAAGTTATGACAATATCAGTGAAGTTATCAAGTTTTGCGCCCGGGAAAAACTGGTGTTATTTGCTGATGAGGTATACCAGGAGACAGTGTTTACTAACGAGGTCCAGTTTCACTCGTGCAAGAAGGTTCTGAGAGACCTGGGTCCCGAATACAACAAGTTCCAATTGATGTCGATTCATTCTGCCTCGAAAGGGTTTTATGGCGAGTATGTACAAGTAGATTTTGTCATTTCTAAAACCCAACAACGTTTAATGAGACGTGCGCTTAAACAAGCGAAAATAAAAAAACATTCTAAAACAAAGTAATATTCCAAATTATAGTAATCATATGGGACTCATACAAAGATTTTTTTTTTTTTGTCAGATAATATTTTAATTGGTTTTGTCTTCATTTTCTGAAATCCAGCATAGGCAAAGGAAAATACAATGCGACCTGGTTTAAAAAAGAGAAAAGCAAATAAACAGACAACAAGACTCATTCATAATTAAATTTAGGTGCACACAATGGACTCGGAGGATCTATTACATTTGTCTATAGCTCTACCGCACCTCTTGGGTGTTTTGTTGCAGATAGCCTATTTTTAAACTACAACTGTTTTTTTAGGTGTGGTCTGAGGGGTGCTTATATAGAGGTTGTAGGATTTAGCAAAGAGTTTCTAGCTCAGTTTAAGAGGTATCTCTCTCCACCACACAACGCACCGTCAACTGCAGGGCAGGTATTTCCGCAAAGTTACTAGTTGGGGAGCAAGTGATGGCGCAGTGGTGAGAACGCTCGCCTCCCACCAATGTGGCCCGGGTTCAAATTCCGGCGTCGACGCCATATGCGGGTTGAGTTTGTTGTTGGTTCTCTCCTTTGCTCCGAGAGCTTTTTCTTCGGGTACTCCGGTTTTCCCCTCTCCTCAAAAACCAAAATTTCCAAATTCCAATTCGATCAGGGAGCGGGTAGAAGAAGAACCACGTTGTGGAAGTGCTACCTCCAAATCATCATCATCATCATTATTATTATTATTATTACTTTATTATTATTATTATTATACTACATCTTATGTTGTAAAAATAGGAACTGGGTTAGCCCAGACTTAATGCAGTTTTGAATTTTTTTTGTTTGGCTTTTGTTTTGTTTTTGTTTTTTGTTTTGTTTTTTGTTTTTTGTTTTGTTTTGTTTTTTTTTTTAATAATCCAATCTCAAGCAGCATTTGTAAATTGCCTATACGAAGCGAGATTTACAATTGTACATCCAAAAACACAAATAAAGTTTCCGTTATTATTATTATTATTATTATTATTATTATTATTATTATTGTTATTATTAAGTTATTACAGAGCAAGAAACGGAGGAGGCAGCGTGGCCGAGCGGTTAGAGCTCCAGGCTTGCAAAAGTTCGGAGGCCCCGAGTTAAAGTCTCGCCCAGCTGACCGCTAGCAGGATTTGTTCACGGTAGTCCCGCGTTCAAATTCTCGGCCATGCTTGTAAATAGCCAGCTGGTTTGCCTTCAGCCAGCTGGGATTTCTTAGCCCTGTTAAGTTCAATTTGAATTATTTGTTTCAGGCATTTGCTCGGCCCCACTAACATAAGTGCTATAAATACTGCCGAGGGTAAATAACGGCATTATTATTATTATTTTATTTAACGGCTTTGGTTGCTTTGAGGAGCTAGAATAACGTTGATTGAATTATTTTGCTTCTTAAGTTATTTTTTGTCTGTTAATATAAGAAGTATACGCAAATGCTTTATCACTGAGATGTGGCAGATTGTCTTAATGGCCGGTTTTAAGGAGGTAGTACAAGTCGGAACCTTAAGTTATTTTTTTTTTCCAAATAAACCTGGACTGTTTAATGCGAATTATAGTCATGCTACCAATTATTGGCAAGGGAAAGGAGGAAATGTTTTTCTGATAGTCTTCTGCTCGCCAGCCCTTGTGCCCCAATCGTTTGAGGGAGTCGGTTTTGCATCCTCCTTAATCCGGTTAGCCATGGAAGAAGAAACGCGAGCGTACAAACCGATCGACGACTGCTATTTTAGCAACAATTGGCCCCAGTTCTGAAACAATAGAACTTTGTAGTTAGGAACTATGTTGGATTTCGAAGACTTCTGCGTGACAGTTCCGGCTTTTAAGTCGTTATATTTTTGTTTTAATTGTTGGGATTTCATTCACCAGTAACCATCTCTTCATTTTTCTTCGTTGAAAGTGAAATGCTTCATGGCGCTAAAAGAAAAACACGCTGGAAAATGTCGCTGAAAATAACATCGATCGGTCTCAGTTGTCAAACACTTAAAAATTTTTTTAGAAAAATTTCCAAAATCTAGTAGACTAACAGGATATTGGTAATACCTTAAACTTTTCACAATTGAAAGCAGCAACCTTAGCTTCGAAGCGTTTCGCTTAATATTTGCAAAACTTTCTTCCGTCAGTAAATCACTGAACAGCAGGCGCAGTCTTAATCAATGCGAGTACAGCCATTTATCTGAAAATAAGTTCAATTTGCGTGTGCCGAATGATTACTTAGCAATTATTTATTGACTGAGGGTGAGTAGGATATACTTATATATATCCACCTTGGCCTTCGGCCTCGGTGGATAACACCTTCCAAGATCTGCAGAATTCTTCATATCCTACGGAAGCCGAATTCAATAATTGTTTTATTATTTATTCAAAACAATTCCAAGTTTTAAAAGAAGCTAAAACGTGCTTGCCTCGGTCAATGTTAAGTTCATATCGATAGCGCATCATTATTGGCAAGTTTAGGAGATAACAGGTCTGTTCATTGGCCTGCAAATATACTCCAAATAGCAGATGTCGTCCGTCGAGGTGTCGTCTTTGCTATGATTTTAGAGAATCATTTCGGCGTGAAACGAGTAAAATGTTTCGCCGACTGTTCAGCCATTTTGTTCATACTATCACAACAACTCAACCTCCTCCTCCTCCTTTTCTCGGTTAACGGTTCAATAATCTGCAACTTGGGCTGCACTTTTGACGTCATCGGTTCAATATGACAAAATTCTTTCCAAATTTGGCAACAGTATAGCTCTTTATGATGAATTATGCGTGTGCTGTTAGCTAATCAGAAATGGAGAAATATTTTGAATGAATAATAATAATTGTTATACTGATGGTATAAGCTAACAACACACACCCTGAAAAGGGAAATGACCCTATGGCTGGTTTTCAGGGTCACGCCATTCTAAAAATAGATCAAAATCAAAAGAAAAACCGTTCATTAGATAAAGTCCAGAATCTGGGAAATGAAAGGAGGAAAATAAAGAAAGACCCTCGCCAAGATTCAGGTCAGAGGAAAATTTCGTATACGAAATATCCGAAGAAATGTTTTACCGAATTTATAGAGGTTTGTGTGGAGACGCCATGTTGGTGCCCACCTGGCAACAACATGGCGGACAAAAACCATGAGAAGCATCTCTTACCGAGTTTTGCTACAAAGGCGTGAATTTATCCGTTGAGGAACTCATAAACATTACAGTCATACTTTTTCTCGTACATTTTAAACTGTTTAGATAGCAAAATTCCCCGAAATAAGTCACTTTTCAAACCTACGTTATAGCTCTCTCCGCCGTCATGTAAATGCTGCGTCACGCAAAAGCTTAGAAATTCCATCGTTCTCTATCACAACACCAAGAACCCTTTTGAAGCGAAATTTGTATGAAATATAGTTTTCAGCGGCTCTAATACATCATGAAAGTTAAATCTCAGTAGGATCGATAGTTTTGGAGTCTGAATTTTAGTGACTTCATGTGAAAATCAACAATAAATGCATTGTACCAGCTAATCTTTTTCTTATCATCCGTAGGCTGCAGTCAGTGCAATTTGTAATCCCCCTTAGCCTGGTGACGAGTCGTACGAGACATTTATTAAGGTAAGTGTAATGTCAGGCGTGTCTGAACTGCAGTACATGGGGTCGGGACCTAGATCCTGAACATTCCAAGACTGGCACGACAGAAGTATTTAATTTATTTGTCATATTTTTCAACGTGACGAATTGGTTTGGCGAATGTTGTTGAAGTGTACCTGGGCTGTAATGAGTAAGATAAAAGAATCGATCTGCAGGAGATCGGGGTGAAGGGCAATGTGTGCAAAAAACCGCTGTCTGGGCTTTCGATGGAGGTTAACCATAATGAAGAGAGCTGAAGAACCTCAGCGCAGCCGCGTCATGTGGCAGTTACGTTTTTTGCTTGAATTTCAAGTTTTGATCCTTAAACTTTTATCGTGGAGGGGATTTTGTCTACTTTTCTTCTCACTGATTATTAAGCTCCTCGATTCCCCAAATTTTGACCATTACAATCACAGGTTGTTATTTCGGTCAATAAACACTGCGCCGATAAAAACAATAAACGATAAACTTGTTTCCAACTGTATTGTTAGTCAGTGCAATTCCGTCAGTTTTCTAATGGACATCGAAATTAGAAAAAAGCATTTTTTTAAATTTTTTCTGCAGGAGAAAATGTTCATTATGGATTCTTTTCAAAGAAAGGCGCGGATAACCACAAAGATGCTGAATTCTCTTAAAGACGTCTCGTGTAATGCTGTAACTGGCTCATTGTATGCATTTCCCAAAGTTATTCTTCCACAAAAAGCTATTGAAGAGGCCAAGGTGAGTTGTTGGCGTAGTTCTTTGAAACTAATAGTGAGCTTAAGCAACGGCGCTGGACGGTGACGTCAACGAGAACGGCAATAAAGCAATGGTTTAGTATGATAAAACAACAACTTTGCGCCTGCATCATGCTTTCTGTATATTTCCTTGCCTTCACTGCTGGACTAAGACGCGAAACTGCCTCATTTCACGTTTTGTAGAGGACGTAAACACAAGACAAAGACTTTCTTTTTCTTTTCCTGAAGTTTGATACAGTCTTTTAGAATTCAAGTCCAGAAAAATTTGCCAATGTTTGACGAAATGAACGAGATGAAATAAGTGTGATAAAGCTTAAGGCAGCGTAATTCACCTTTTAAAAGACGTTTTCGTAGCCCTCGCCGTCGTTAAAGCAAAAGCTTCCTCCCCAAACATATAGATTCCTTTACTATAGGTTTTATCCAAAAGTTCACACAACAACCGAAATGCGCAACCTCATTCCCAGTGTCTTCTCTTACCCGGCAGGGACGGGTATGACTGGGTAGGAAAAGACCCTTGGGAACGAGGTTGGAAGATGCGTTTATTTTTTTTTAGCTCAACAATTGCACACCTGACGAGTTCTACTGCTGGCAGATGTTAGAAGCGACTGGTATAAGCCCTATGCCGGGAAATTTGTACGGACAAAAGGAAGGAACATATCATTTTAGGTCAGAGCTAACTTGTCGAACGCCTCTTTTTCTTTATTGTTTTATCATACTTGCCTTTCTTGCTGGGTGATGGGGGAGTCGGTCGCCGTTGATGTGGGACGGAGTAATAGGCCTTTTGCATTAGCTGATCACGTGATCTACTTCTGTAAACACGAAAACAGTTCGCTTTCATACAAATCCTTGTATATTTCGAAATTTTCAAACTGCTGTAAAATATTTCCTTAAGCATTACGGGTCTCAAATCTCCTTTTTATTCATAACAAATTTGAGCCCTGTAATGCACAAGGGGAAGATTTGACGACATTGAAGTTAAGCAAGCGAACTGACTCACTAGGAGTCTGTTTTGGGAGACAACGTTTTGGCCCCCTGCCGGGTTGTTCAAACCTGGGGAGGAAAACCCAAGGCTAATGCGAAATTTGAATTCCAATATGAAAGCGTAAAAACGCCTATTCAGGTTAATTCTTTTTGTCAGCAATTTGATGATTAGCTACTCTAAAAAGGATAGGGAAAATTATCCTAGAAAATACTTTTGAACAAAAGAAAACCCGGGTGAGAATTAAATCCCTGGTTAGAGCCTGGCAGTCGAACAATAGATGACCCTTTGAGCTTGTAGGTGTTGTTTTCCCCATTGCAGACCACTTGATTTTACTCCAGAGAACTGTTTGTTTTAAATGTCGTCCTATGAACTTGCATCCACGTGCATAGCTAATGAAAAGACAAAAGGCAAATTCCCTTGAGAACATCAGGTGGTCTAAAGAACTTACCTGGTTTGAAGGTCTGTTGGCCCATCTCCTGCGCAGCTTCGAAATAGTCGAGTTGATTAGCGATATTGCGCGTTTTACCACCCGGTTCGAACCTGTCTTCAAAAAAAAGAAAAAAAAGGTTTCAGGGTTTCTTTTTACGGGGTGGTTTAACAAGCAACATCGCTATTCAACCTGTTTTGCAGAAATTTTGCAAAACAAGTTGCTTGTTTTTTTGGCTTGTTCGAACCGTACCTTTGGTTAAAGTTCCGCCCTCACGCAGGCAATAAAAGCAATTGAGCCAGCCAATGGATAAATGGATTCATTTACAACATGAGCGCTGGCCATCGCAGTTACCCGCTGATATTTTCATTGTTTTTGAGCATAAAAAAGTTAAAAATCGCTTCGGAAGTAGATGAAGTTGCTGCTATAAATCGTTTGTAAGATATGGCTGGCATTTTTATCAAAAAAATTATGTTACAGCTGAGTGTAAGATGGAGGATATCCTTCCTAGGTATAGTAAAGGCCAGGACTTTTAGTTCCTGTTGTCTTAATCTCCTGTGTAATAAAATATTTAATTGTCATTGTCTTCATAAAAAAGTGAAATAAACCTGACATTACTTGGAAAAGCGAAATTATCATGAATCAGGATATATAATCTTTTAGAGTATTTATTTTTTCTTTGCCGCAGGTTAACCATCTTGCCATCTGAGGAAAAGTTAGTTCCCATGTTCGACAAAATTAGCAAGTTTCATGAGGAATTCATACAAAAATACAGAAGTGACAAGAATAATCAACAATAATTTAGCAAACATAATTATTGTTAATTACTGGGCTCCATGCCACCGTTGCAGCCATACATTAGGGACGTTTTAAAGTCCCTAATGTATGGTCTTAAAAGATCCAACGACGCAACGACGGTGAGAACGTCGCTTAAAAAGTGAATTTGTTTTCTTTCAGTCTATATCGCAATTATTCCTGCCCACTTACATTGTCAAATGTAGCCGAACCCTCCTGGAGTTGAATTCCTAGGCACCATATCCAAGTACAGTAAGAGAAAATTTCGTCGTTGCTTGTTTACGACCTCCGTAAAACGCGAAATTAGGCATTTTCACGTCGTAGTCGAGCAAAAAAGGGCAGAGAAATGTACAAAAAAGCATGGTGCACGTGCAAAGTTTTGTTTGCTAATCAAACCTATTGTCTTTTTGACGTTCTCGTTACCGTCCGCGTCGTTGGATCTTAAAGTTCCTATTAACTCATGAGTTAACAAAGTGGAATGGTTATGAAACGCAACAGACTGTCAGCTTTTTACACTTGACCGTGCACAGCGTTCAATGGCATTCCCATAAGTTTGAACTTACTGAGCAATAGAAACATCGCATTAATTTATTCAGTCACAATTTGTGAGCCAAAAGCAAAGGATTGTGTATACCGTTGTTTTTATCTTTGATGTTTACTGGCTTTCATAACCAGTCTCCTCCGCGGCTAACTATACTTAAATGGATATGAATTTCAGTTTTTAACTAACTTAATTGGCAATTTTTCGTCTCGAGAAATTGCACATTGTGTGAGGTTAATCTTTGGTCAAACAATAGACTGCAAAACAGTCCGTATTTTTGCGTATTCAAGTACGCTTTGTGCACGAACATTTAAACAAAAGCTGAAAACGGAGAGCGAGACTGGGGAAAGGCGCTTCGTGCGCGTAAGGCTCTTACGCTGCTCTTACTCTCCTCCAATCTAATTTTGAGAAAGAACCAACTGTTTTGCAGTCTAGTCAAACAAGCAAATCATCGTCAAAGCAACCTTCACGGAATAAGACTTATTTATATATATCATTAGATATTAAATGTTTTTAGTAATTTGCGGAAAAATTCTCGGGTTGGGTTATTACGGTACGGGACGAACCGTCCTTTTGAATTTTCACCTACCTTTGTGCAGAGTTTGTAATTAAAACATATAAATACAGCTTCAGTTACAGTGTAGTTCCAAGTTAAAAATTTTAGATAAGGCCATAAACACTATAGCTAGGACTTCTTTGCGGCGTCACGTTGTACAAAGTCGAGCAGCGTAATATTTTCTCTCCTTTTTTTTTCTTCTCGTATTTATGTTTTACTTTATATCGTGGCTCAACTGAATATAACAGCTCTTTTGCTTACCAATAAAATTCATTGTGACGAAAACTGATAACATAAGCGACTTTTCACTGGATAAAAGCAGCTGAAGTTGACCAGTTAACTTTCAGGGAAAATTTTACAGGAATTAGCCCAGGTTTTTTATTGTTTATATATTTTTTCTGCTTTAGAAGACATTGCAATCTCTGTTTCCAAGCTTTTTACTTCAGTGGTCCTTTAGTATGTGGCAATACAGGATTGGTAATCGATAATGATTAGAAAGTTATCACATCGAACAAGTACAAAATGAGTGCACTGGCCGGGAATCGAACCCGGGCCTCCCGCGTGGCAGGCGAGAATTCTACCACTGAACCACCAGTGCTTCGTATTCATGTGGCTTTTTTTAAAAAGACTTCTAGGGCTCGTTGCTTGAAAGGCCCGGAAACTTTGAGTCCAAACCTGTTGAATAGGTAACACAGTGGCTAGCCCACAAACCAGTCAATTTTGCTTCGTTAAGTGATAGCCTCATTGTGTTATTTTCAAAATTATTTAAACTTTGATCTCGAATGTAAACACAAAAAACACAAAACAGCTTTCCAGCCCCGAAATGTTACCTGTCATTTCAAGAAACCAGCTGAAAAACGGACCCCTGGGCCGGGTTGTTAAAAGCTGGGTTAAGATAACCCCAGGTAAGTGCGAAATTTAATTTCAAATATGAAAGCTTAAACCAAATTTAGTTATATCATTTTTCTCTACAACTTGATGATTGGATGATCTAAAAAACAAAGAAAATTATTTGGTAAAAATTCTTATGAACCAAAGAAAGAGAAAAGAGGATTAAAATTTAGCCTGGGTTAGCGTTAACGAGGACGACAAAAAAGATGCTTAAAATATTTTGGCCATACACACTGGCCAAGGACCTGAAAAACACTGTGGTTCGTACAAGACTAGCCTGGGCATCGAGTGTTCAGCTATAGTTTTAGACGTCGCTGTTAAGTAGAGATTTGACTCACGCTGGTCGCACTTTGAATAAATTCGAGTCGGACGTATCAATGTAAAGCCGGCGGCTGTTGTTGCTGGTTGTTTCTAGATTCCTAGTCTGTTCACAGTCCCCTGTTTTCCCGTAAGATCGTCAAGTTCCAGCGCTTCGCGTTACGGGCGGCCATCGGTGACACTCGGTACGCATGAAACCAAGATGGCTGCCAATACGTACCGGTAGCTCTCGATCCTCACGGTCTTACACGAAAAAAAAGGGACGTGAACAGTCCAGATCCACAGTGCTAGATTCCAGCCATGTTCGAACCAGTTGCGAATAAGAGGGAAGTTACTTCCTTGGAAATCAATATTATAGAAACTTTATATTAAAATCAGATATTAAAATTATGCGGGTTGCTTATAAAGGGAACGTTGCCGGAAATGTTGGTATAATAATGATGATGATAACCAACAATTACTTTACACAGGGTGATAGT
>BOPM01000731.1:174191-188221 GCA_022179025.1 Porites australiensis
AGATCGTGAACGTGGCATTTTCAGTACAATAACCGTTTCGTAAAATCACCAGAAAACAGGAGATTTTGTGCCGTGCAAGGTATCCGAAAAAGGAACATTGAAAAAAAGTTATACACGCTTTGAGGTCTTTCAAAGCCCATGGCCATACAGCGATTCAGTCGAAGCTTTTTTTATAAATACTTTTTGTGCGATGAAGGTCTTCTTGCATGCCATCGGCAAATAGTCAGTCACGCACGGCACCGCCATGTAATGAATTATTTTCGAAGAATACATCTGCGCAAAGGAAGTAGAAAAGAAATAGGAGACATCTCTGCACGCAAGCTAAGGATACAAAGAAGTAAAAAAGGTTTATTTCTATGTCTGTATTTTATTTCCTATAATAAAGTTCACTTTTTTGAGCCCGAGATTCTTCCATTTTCAGGGAAGGCTACCATCATGCCTGTCCACAGGATAGAAATCCTATACCCGAGGAGGGAGGGGTGAGTACATAATTTGCTGCTAGCTATGAAACACACCAAGAGTCATCCTCTCTTGATACCACAGAACAGTCGACAAATAAAATTGGTATTAGTTGACTTGTCAACTGTTTCGCCTCATCAGTCGAATAACATTAGAGCGATTTTTACTTAACCTGTGAAATAGGGTAGTAGAATACATTGTACTACGCACTATCATGCACTAATTCTATTGTCTTCTTTTGTTTACCAGTAGCTATTTTGCACTAGTTTTGATTCTCTGTTTCACGAGTCAAGTAAAATCACTATGTTTTTTTTTATTGGTGAATGTTTTGAACCAGCAAGCGAAGTTACCGTTGAAGAAAACTTTAACTGAGACCCGACCTGTTTCCCCCTAAAGTGCACATCTACTGTCGGTTCACGCCGTTCTTATGTTTTTTTTTTCTCCTCGAGTCTCTGTAATCCGTTTCTGAGATAGCTGACTGCCTTTACCGAGATTCATATTTGTCAGTTAACTTTGAATTCTATAATATTTTTTAATTTGCATGATATGCTGTACCAAAAATAACCAATTGAGCAGTGAAACACATGCAGTGCACTTTACAGACTTTTGAAAACAAAGTCGATTGAAGTGCATGCTATACCAAATGAAACACATTGAAGAAGTTGTTCCTTTGTATTCCTTCTTTTTCAGTTCTTTCCTGATGTGGCCTGGGAGAGGAATATACTGTCGCTTCGGGTAAAATGCAAAATGATGAAAAGAGGCTGTGATTGGACAGGACAATTACGTCATTTTCAGGTAATGTGAAAGGAGGATTATGCAGTCTTCCCATGATGCATGGCGCCGTGATATAGTACCGAATTGGTTTTTGACGTCATCACTTTTTAAGATGGATGCATCGAGTAAACAACTCCATCAAGCCCCTGTCTTCGGGGAAGATACAGACGTGATTTATTAGAATTGCGATTTGAATACCAAGATAGACCTTACATTACCTTCGCTGCAATTTTTTCGGCTGAATGTGGTCATCGGCCAATTCATTTTTCTCAGCTCTTTGGTGGAGAGGCGTTAGTAAATGCATGCAGTGGTATATGTTACCGGTTAACAGGCGAATTTTGGATAAACTCGACGGCGTGAGATTTCTATTTATTGTACAGGTTATTGAGAAAGCTCAAATTAAGCTCAATTTTCTTTTCGTGGGCAAGAAAACTTTTCATTATGAAATTGTTCTTCGATTAATTCAACCTAGCTTATTTTCTTCACGGCGGAGCGCTTGGCCTGTTTTCTGCTGTTTTGAAATGCAACCAAGGCAGCGACGTTTTGGAGAATTTTGAGGTACAGATTTACTCTATGGTCAAGGAAATTACGTTTTTAAAAGGAAATTTATGTATTTATAAATGTTTCATAGACAATTAATTCATTTTGGTATCGGTGTTTATAGAGAAATTACAAAAATTAAATGTACCGCGATTGGAGATGGCGTGATTAATTGTGTTGAATTTTGCCGTGTGCTGATTTTTACTTGCGTAAACGGATCCAAGTCCTAATTAGTGTTCGGCAAATTGCTTTTAAGGATTAACTAATGGATTTTTTTTTTCAAAAAAATTTGTCAAGAAATAATTTCTCTGTCTATTGTTTTGTGTTTGTTCATTCATGACGTAAAACATTGGCTCAAAACACGATCGTCAGACTATGCTACTCACATATATACACGCATCACTTCTGCGAGAGATTTCGGTGAATTTTTGGGCACTGTGCGATACGCAGCTACTGAATTTTATTTAATGATTATTCTGGTTATATAAAGAGATAATTCTTTAAGCCTAATTTTTATGGATATTTTCACTCTAAGTTTGCCGCGCAGGTGGGTCAGCGCCGAAGTATCTTGTTTTTTGTTAAAATGACAACTCGCTTCGCGCGGTCGTCAGCCAATTGAACTGTTATGTTCAATTTCGATTTGTCGACGTCTGAGTTGAGGTACAACGAGGTACATTGTCATTTCTTGAAATTATATCCCTTCTTCTCTTCAAAAATTATTGGTTTAATTCAAAGAACCTTGACTATTGTAGTCGGAAACTAACACATTTCTTGAAGTACCCGAGCGTGAGAGTGAAGATAATACCTTCATCATTAAAATTCACCTCTCTTCGTCGTGAAAATAAGGCATTTAATTTTTCATTTAATAGCTTGGAAAATTCGCTCAGTATATCAATTCAGAGTGCCAATCAAAAGGAATGAAACAAAAGACACTCACTTCAAGCCGTCAAACAAGCTCTTTTGAAAGGTCGAAAAATCATCTCCGACGCTCATGATGCCTCCACTTGATAATGGCCACGCTGCACGCGAAAACCGCGAAAAATTGCCGAATGGAATTATGGGAAGACTGCATAATCCTCCTTTGGTGACGTGTTTCTGTACTGCCTAGCATGTAGAGTCTTCATTGTAGGCTCGAAACGGGGAGGTCGGACATGACGAAGGGAGGCCAAATTCGTAGGAAAAAAGTGAGGACATAGACAGCGCGCAGCATTTATATCAATTTTGCATTGATGTATAGTGATTTAGAATGGTTAGCTTTTACTTTAGTGTTTTGGAAACTCCACAGAATGTGCTATAAATTTAAGAAAATTCAGTACCTGGATAAGAAGTGAGAAAATAAAGCGGCTACGATTATGTTTTGTACAGGTCTATGGGTGGTGGTTAGGGTTAGGTACTGATTTAGAAATAGTTGGCTTCCATTACTGTTTTGGAAACTCCATAGAAATACTATGAAATTAGGTACTGCTTGGTACTGTTTTCCCCGCTGGTGTACGTGCATTCAAGCAAGAAAAAATTGTAGTGAACCGTGTTTAAGGCTCCCTGCCGACTCTCTTTTACTTTGGTCTCTCTTCTATTTCTTAAAAAACCGGTTTAAAATTTTAGACAGTTAATTAAGGTTTCCTCAGTGTGTAAGGTGGGTTCATGAGGTTTCCAAACTACGGTTGCCTAGAAGGAAGACTGAAGGCAGTTCCTCTGGATGGTAGCGTGAGCAAGGCGGCATTTCAGTGAAATCAACCAAGAGAGCTCCTCGCGATTATAACTGTTTACTTACCAAGCACATAGTTTTTTAGCAGTATCTAATCATCTAGTCAAGAAAGTAAAGCAGCAAACAAGAAAAGGAAGCAATAAAATAGTTGGGTGTAGCTACAAATTCGGGAAGTGCTTGAGGTGAGAAGTGATTTTTTGGAGGTAACAAAGAGCGATATGAGTGGGGAAAATAGTGGTTCGTGCCCCGACCATAGCAACAAGCACACACGAACATTTAATAAATTGAATCTGTTTGTTAGCGTTTTACACATTCAAATTATTTTAATTATTTCTTAGCACTTTTCTATGGGCTGATACATTGTAAATGTTTTACCACCATGTTACAAAGCCACCTGTACCAGTGCGAACAGCTCACATTGACTACAACTGACTACCTAATTAGGTTAATATTGTAGAGAGCTGTGTCTGGCTATTGCAAAAATCAAAATTCGTTACTTCATCCTGAATATTTTTTTGATTTATTTGTTCAGTTGTTTGTTTGTTTTTATTTATGTCAAGTTAAAATTGTCACTGTACACTATGAATTATCTATTACGTTTGCTGTTTTGTTCACTGTAATAAACACTTTCAACGTTTCGATTTTTTTGTAGAGTCATTCCGACGAATGTCAATATGAAGATGTCACTTGCGATGATTGCGATGAGGAGATGCAAAGGAGATTTTTGGACACACACTTAACATCAGAGTGTAGCGAAAGGGTTGTGCAGTGTGTTTACTGTAAAGATGAATTTGCTTTCTGGCGCTTGGAGGTAAGCCTACCAAGGTACATTAAGGGCCTCGGTTAGATCCGAGATATTACATGCGTATCCATTATTTTTGAGTGTGACCTTTGTTTATACCCGGAGGGGTACTCCCTATAATGGCCTATAATGGGAGCTGAGGCTCCGCCCGGAGGGTTACCTGGTACCTTTTTCTAGCATCAGGTATATGAAAGGGTAGGTATTTCACAAGTTGAAGTATATGAAAGGGAAGGGAAATCTGTCATTTCGGTTGGTAACGGGCTCAAAAGGGATAACATGCATTTTATGGCTTTAAAAAGTCGAGAAAACGTTTTGGTTTTGTGATTTCTTCATGTTATTTTTTATTTAAGACAGTGTATTTACAGCCGTAAAAAGAGATGCAAAGTTCTTAACTAGGTATGTAAAAGGGGTACAATTTTTCAATAGAAGGTATACGACTATATAAAAGGGGTACCTTTTCTGTCAAATAAAGGTATATGAAAGAGAGTAAGGGGTTGGACCTCAGGGCGGAGTCCTTCTAGGAGTATATAACAGGGTAAGTCTCGCGTGCAGTTCAATGTACAGGATCCTATAGGGTTAAGACTTGTAACGCTCTTTGTAGGCAAGATTAATCTGCCTGGCTTAAGCTTGTTTCGTTTATTATCAGGAATCATGACTGTATACTATTACAATATGCTAATGGAGACCCGTGGGCAAAAAATAAGGCGATTGCTGCGTCGCTCTTAGGGTTTGTGAGTCAAAGGATGCTCTGCGCACATGTACATAAAATTCAGACAAAGAATTCTCACTAAGCTACTTCATTATTTCGTAAAATTCATAGCTTCATCAAAGGGACGACTGCACTCGTCTTCCCCTTGCATGCCCTCAACAGTGTGGAGTCCAGGACATACCGCGAGAAGAGGTAATTTAAAGAAATTCTGTGTACATGAGCCGTGACTGGTCTGTGTGACTAATCGACCGATAATTATAACAATTATTGTAGAGGCTGAGTATGATGTAACGAATTATGCAGATCGACGAGGATGTTATCCACCGAAAAACAATTAAATTTTATATTTTAGGCCTTACCTCCTCGTAGACTTTACACAAACATTTGCCTTTTCTGTTTCTCGGCACCGTTTTAGGATGAAAACGGATGTTTTTCCCTGCAGTCGATACTCTTTGGAAAATAGAATGATGATTTTTTGCGATACTTCCGTTCGTGTTTTAGTCAGAAATTCAGCCACTTTTGTCTTCGGACAGCCGTGAACACCATTAAATTTTTGTTTGGTTCACTCGCTAGGCTAGTCTTCAGAACTGAAGCGGATATTGCCTGGTAACCAGGCAGCTGGGGCTAGGATAATTTTGGGCATAATTGGAGCAAAAAAGCATAATTTTTTAAACGACCACTGCCATAGCATAATTAGCAAATTTTAGCACTTTTTGGAGCATAAATTCATAAAGTTTAGTAAACATGGTGTATTTTCTACAGAAATAAATTAAATTTAGGCAGTATGTTCTTGCAATGCGTGTTTTAGCTACGCTAATAGTAGTATTGACTTTGTTCTGACATGCTTAGTTACTAGGCCTCTTTTGGCGAATTCTGCGTGCGCGGTTAACCTTTTGGAGGAGTCTGGTACTCTGGTTTCTCATCCGGCTTCTCCAACATGGCGTCGATTAACCTTGACGTTGCAATAATGTTGCAGTACAATAAGCGCTGATGTTGACTTGTGTATACTATTCTTATCCATGTTTATTCAAGCAATTATTGGTGCTGAAAGAACTCAGAACTGTCAAGACAATTAAGTTAATTTACTTCGTGGCTTAACACTTTCAACGTTATAGTTCGCTATAGTTTGAGTTAGTTTTAAATCAAGAGAGTACTATATTCTTTTGGTTCAGTCAGTATACACAAGTGTGATCGTTAAGTCCTTGAAGACATTTTACAAACGGTTCAGAGATGCGAGCAGCTAATTTGGACAGCTGAGGACCGAGACAAACTGCAATAAAACACAAATAAATTTACAACAACAGTTTATTTGAAAAACGTCATAGTTTGGTGTCGTTATTGCGCGCCTATATGTACAGAATCTACTCCATTTTGTGAGCATAATTTGGGAATTCTGGCATAATTTTGGCATAATTTGGCAAAATTTCGAGCACTGCTAGTAGTATGCCACTTTTAGGAGCACAATCCGCCAAGGCCTATATGCTGTCATACTTATCAGTATTTACCTAATAAAAACGTAATACCGTGTGGCACGAAATTTTTACGGGTTCTAATTTTTGGGATTTGTGCGTTTTTTCAGCGATCCGCAAAATAAAGTTCTCGCAAATCAATATTACCGCAAAAATTTCTCCCGCAAAAATTTACTCGAGAGTAAATATTCCCTAACTTAAATTCACTACACAAAAATACAGTACATGTAGTAAGAAATCGTGTCTGTTTAATTACAACTTGTCTCTTTCGTTCAGAAGCAAAGCAGTATACAATGAAGTACTAACGCACACCATAGAGCATTGTTTGAAAATATGCATTTCTATTGCACGTACTCAATAAAAACGAAAATATTGTCAATGCTGATGAGTACTGGTGCTTTCTGAAAAACGCGAAAATTAATTCCCAGCAAGAAAAACCAATCTGTCCTAATCGCAAAAATTAGTTCCCGCAAAACACAAAAAATCGCCAATCCGCAAAAATAAACTCCCGCAGAAATTTCGTGCCACACGGTCGAAAACTGTCTATTTCCTTGATCTCGAAGGTCTCTGTAGGTGCACACGTGCTGATCATTTTAACACCTATACAGGTGGAGTCCCATGTGAAAGATGACTGTTCAATGACGGTGGTGGTCTGTCCTTATGAGGAAGCTGGATGCACCTTCCATGTAAGTTGATTTTCCGAGCAAGCTTTTTGTTGAGACAGAAACGACAGAAATGAACTACAACAGATAAAAAGAATTGAATACAACGACTACCGCGAGTAATGATGTTGTCCTGGTGACAGGAGAAACGGTTATGGCAAGAAAAAAGATCAATGAGCAATGATATCATTGACATCAACTATTATGCAACAAAAATTGTTGAACTTTTAATATCATAGGTGACGAATTACTCCTTAATTTTGGCGCGAAATTTCAGCGTTAATTTGTAATTTCACATCTGAAATTACAAAATTGCCATGGCAACCCTTCCGTACGTCTCAGTGTCAATATGGCGACGAAGTTTTAAAATGCCGTGAATGAAGATGTCAGGGCACAAAAAGACGCTTTACAAAACCTAAACACACCAGAGAACATCAAGAAGGATTCTAACAGGTATTTTGCCGAAAAAATTCTGAAAAATTCTGAACTAAGCCAAATTTAAGGTCTAAACATTTGAGAGAGTGGAGTTCTCGATCGATACGATCCAGGATAAACATGTCAAAAATCCAAGATTGCTAACGTAATTCGTAACCCATGATATTAATAGGTAATCAAATGGTATACTCGTGAAATTGGGAAGGCTCGGGAAATTATTAGGATTTGGACAAAACGCGCGTGAAATTATTCCCAAATTTCACTCGTCACCATTGGATTACACATACTAACACACTTGTCCACCACCACTCCCCATTCAACTACGTCAAGTAAAGTATAAACTAGCCATTACGTTCCGACGGAAACAAAATTCAATTTCTGTAAATTAGTGAATGTAAAGTCGCGTTTGCATTGATTTTGTCTCGGCTTTATTGCAGGACAAACGAGCTTATTTGAAAGCTCACATAGAAAAATCCAGCGAAGACCACTTAGGCAAGACATGGTCGGTATTCCTGAAGACAAAACATGAACTGAACGAAGTGAAGGGCAATGTGGATGAAATACAGGTTAGTGTTAAAACTCTCCTGTCGGAGAAAGAAGCGATGCAAATGAACCTTCAAAGAAGCAACGAGGAGTTTGGCGAGTTGAAACTATCGGAGAGAAAGCTTGAGGTGGAAAACATGTCTCTCAAGAAAGAAATGACTGAACTGGGACGGATGCTGGAAAAAGTCAAAGAGAGTGCTGCTACTGAGAACAGGTCACTGAAGGGAGTTGTACAGACCATGCAGAGGAAGCTTGAGGCTTTAGAGAGGGAAGGAACTAATAAATCAAAGGTAAGGGAACCAAAAAATGCCAATACTAGTAATTACATGTCTTTATTATATGGCTGAATCCGCCAGTGGGCAAGATGAAGCGTAACCGGCCTATGTTTTGATTGGCTACCCGAGCGGGCGAGATGTGCCCGCTCGAGATTTTCCGCGTTAGTAGTCAATGATACCCTTTAATTCACTTTGGCTTTCCTGTTTTAAATGATCCTGTACGCGCGAATCAAAATTCCTCAGTTATAACCACTCTCTCAATTGGTACCAAGCTGCAAGTATCGCTCCCTTCCGCGTGCGTCCATCCCGTTCTCTTGTGTTTTATTACCGCCGTTGCCTTCCCCTTCAGATGCCTCCCGCGTAGGCTAATGTAAACTCCAGCGTTTGCCAGTTATAATCAGGGCCGTAATAAGTAATTAATTAATACCTGGTGTAGTAAAAGCCGGGCTACTAACCAAGGCAGTCTCTCGCACTGATGGGAATTTAATGCCCCTTCGTACTGGAAAAGTAAATCTCACCTCAAAAAGAAATTCTTAAATACACCAGCTTCCACTTGATAGAAACGTCTGTATTAAAAGTGTCAAAAGTGAAGCTTTCCTCGTTAGTCTGGAAAAATAAGGCATTTTAAGGGACAGTTTTACTGTTAGTGTCACCGATAGCAAAGCCATTTTCCCAATTAACTCCATTTTTCATTGAAATAAATGAATGAAGCTTTTTTTAATCTCGGGTTTGATGAGGTTGGTTAGACCTCTAGCAAAAATCTGCTAATAAGCCGAGGGGAAAAAAAGCAACGAAAACAAAACAAATAAATAAAATAATAGAGAAAGAAAGGGAAATACAAAAACTTATTCACAGTATAAAGCCTAAAAATTACGTGACATAGCTATTTACAATAAAAAGCCCAATTACTTAATAGAACATAGATATTATAGGAAAATTCATTACCTGACGAGGGAATTCCAGGTTAAATTGCACGCGAAAACCGATATCACGAATCGCGAAGCGATGAGTGCGACATCGGTTTTCAAGTGCAATTTAACGTGGAATTCACGAGTCAGGTACGTTATGAATTTTCCTTGAATCGCATAACTGAGTAAAAATCAGAAAAAAAAAAGAAAACGGCAATAATATTGTTTGTTTTTATCCTGAGCGCGCGCTCCAGAAAGCCATTTCAAAGTGAACTGTCAGAACTGTCATTGCGTTAGCGAATAGGAAGCAAGGTCAGTCGTGCACGTTTGAACGTTCGACAACTTTTTTTGTACCTTGTGCTTGTTTTTATATTTGTTTTCAAACTTTTTTACATGTAAACAAGCTTCACACTAATCGTAAGGATAAATAGAGGTATTTCACTGAATTTACAAGCCGTTTATCTATAACATCCTTTTTCAAATTGGTCATTTGCTCGAGAAGGAAAATAATTTACACCTTTCACCTCTTCGGCGGCAAAACTGAAAGAAATGAAGTGTCCAAGCGAAAGCACTGAAAGTTTAACTTCGCGATTGATATATGGTAAGTACTTTGAAGTGTTTTAGAAATGCTGTTCAGGTTCAGCTCTGTTTTGTACTTTTCTAAGTACCACGATTCTGGACGATTGCAAGCGGCGTGCTCTTTTTCGTGTTTTCAGGGGCCATGTCGTCTTTGAAGGTATTTATTTCTTCTTCTGTATATGTGACAATCGACCCCGGCACTTCCTCCGTTGTCGCTTCTCCGTTTTGTTTGGTTGGACTTTGGCTTGCCATTTTCTGGGCCGTGCTCACAAGATTTTCTTGTTTTCTCGTTGTCTCTTCGAGAATTTGTAGTTCAGTTCAAAACAAGGAAGAACCTCCGGCTCACTATAAAAAACGCTTTTGTTTGTTTTTAACTCTTCAAAAGGTGACAATGGTTTTGAAAACATTTTTTACTTGCAGCTTGTTAACCCCTCTCAGGTTTTTGATGTTGTGTCTTAACCTAAATAGGTCTTTCAGATTTTCAAGTGAATAATTGCTAATTGTCTTAAATACAATAATTAACAAGTTCTGGATACGTCGATCCACAAGGCTGTAACCAATACGATCAAAAAGAGTGCTAGTTTGTGAAGACTTGTCAGTGTACAAGTAACGAAGTGCTCGTTCAGGCAACCTATCCAGTTTTTTTACTATCAGACTTCAAACAGTGATGCCATATGGAGGAACAGTAATGAAAAAGAGACATTATGAACGAATTAGAAAGGCGGAGTTTGGTCCGAAACGATAATATATTCTTTAGTCTACAAGGAACATCTAGTTGCTTTCCAACTTTCACGCTTTCTTGCCACTGGTTTCCCAAATACAATCCAAAACAACATTGCTTTAAGAAACAAGGTCCTACAACCACCAATCGCTTCAGACTTTTCAACCCTCTTACGCAAACAATTCGGCCTGATTTTTTTTTCACGAATTTGTTTTCCAGGCCTAGTCTTCTGTGATCAAGAGCCATCATGGCTATGCTATTTTTTGGGTGTACATATAACGCTATCAACACGATGTGAGATTAAGTTCACTCTTAGCTTGGACTGTTTGCAAATTATTTTTCTCTAAAATCACTTAGCCTTTCCCTCAAAAGTCACATGAATGTGCTCTAAAGTTAACTGATTTGTGGAATACAAGTTTATTGTTTGATTTAAATTATAAATTCGAGTTAATAGGAGCTTCGCTTGTAGACCTGGCTAAATCTATATATTAGAAAATTAAAGAATTTCACTTTGCATAATTTACTGCAATCCAAAGAGAATTTGTTTTAGTTTTCTTGGTAGTTCCCTTAAATATATTCTTGTTATTGTGTCTTGATAAAGTTTGCCGTAGTGTGGGTTACTGCACTGCAAGGCCGATTACCTTTGTAGCTAAATGTCAAGAATAGTAGTTGGCCTCAGACCACACCACGTGATTGTCCCCAAACTGAATACTCAACACATGACCGACTCGTGACGTGACCACAGTTCCGGTGTTTTAGCAATAAGTTCAACTTTTTTGCCAAGCTGAATACTGATGGAATACTGGTGTACCGGTAATTGAGTTTACGTTGACGTCCGTATTTTTGTTGAAGAGGCTTATTAAACAAGCCGCATTATTTTGATATAATCAGTTGCGGAATTAAGCAAATGAATGCACAATTCTCTCTTCTCTTTGAACTCCACAATGCCATGGTTCTCTTGAGTAAGTTGTCTTGATAAATGAAACTGAACACTGTTGAAGACAATCCAGAAAAGACACTCAGGAAAAACTTGACGGCGACGCCTGTCAATTACAGTATGTAAACGACGCCTCTGTCGATTTAAACGAAGTCTGTCTCCGTACAACTTACTTTTTTCTTAAGGAACCAGTTTTTGTCAGTGACGTTTTTCTCCTCGCTTTGCTGTCACATGAGAATCTGCATTCATTGTCGGAAGTGGTATCAAGAGTCTTTTCACCGGAATCGACTCCTCTAGCATACAGCAGTCTCCTCTACTCAGCTAATTTAATCATTTTTTATCTGTTTATTTATTTTATTCTCATTTCTAATATTTTTTTTTTCAAATCGATCGCTTGGAACCTTCTTTCATGGATTCTGTATTCCGTTTCCGTTGCCGGATTCCGGATTCCATGCTTTAGTGCTGCCGCCAAAAATAACCTTCGCTCTGCAAAACCACAAACTTTGATCACGCCTATTTTGCATAACCTGTCCTGGCACAAAGCCTGCCGTGACTCACCGTTGTTGCTCGCTTATTAGTGAGCTTAAGCAAAGACGTTTTTGAGCGACGTACGTCAACCGGAAGTGGTCTTTTTTCATTTTTGGACAGTGGTTTTGCCTAAATTTTTGGACAGATCGTCTCTATAATAGTAAAGACACTTAAAAATACAAATTTGGTTGCGTCAAGTTGCTTTAAAATGAAAAAGACCTCACTTCCGGTTGACGTGCGTCGCTCAAAAACGCCTTTGCTTAAGCTCCCTATTCAAAGATCAGCACGTCCTTCGTAGAAAACTGGAACACAACAACAGCAGTTTCACTGTTAAAGTCAAATATTTTAACCTTTCTCGCACTGCATTCTGGGAAATCCGTGTTCATTTTGTGCGGGAAACCAGCAAGGCAAAAATCGCAGCCAAAAACTTCGTTGGCCCTCTTTTCTTATGTCCAAACCAACCAATTTGTTCCTTATTGCCTGCTGAAAACTTCTGCACGGTGTGCAGAGCTAAGCAGAGACGTTTACACCATCCGCCTGATGGTCTCTCGGATTGTGTCCAAAGCTCGGTTCTTTAAGGTCTTTAAGCAACAAGCGCCCATTTAAGCCTTAATAATAACACTTTAATTTCAATAGGGTGCATAATTACAGTCCAACTGCACTCTCCCTTATAGCCATATGAAACTACTAAAATATATAAAAAATCCTAAAAAACTAAAATACTAAGGAAAGAAATAATTTAAATATATATATGTTATTCGCCGGCTGGGAGGTCCGTATTGTGAAAAACTGTGCCCGAGGTCTTGAGTACGGCCTCGGGCGGTACTCAAACCGAGGGCACACGAGGAGCCGCAAGCGGTGATATTTTTGCACGGCATCTGGCGGCACATCAAAGAATTTGGAATTGAAGGGCAAATTCCTAGAATATCTTCGCCAGTTAAGCTAGAGAAAAGGTGTTAAAAAACCTCAGGATCCAAAACAACACGTCAATCAAAATATCACTTGGACCTTTTCGCTAATGAAGAGCTACATTACGAGCCGAAAGGTCGATTTTCGTGCACGCACCAGGGATCCTTAATTTCCATGGAGATACTCACAAACTGGACTCAAGTAACTACAAGGCGTTAGTCTTGACAAATTTCCATGTGCACCTCAGGTGTGCACATTAATCGCTTTCTGTCAGTTCATCTGTCAATAAACTTATTTTAGGAGAGGATACAAAATTGCGTCAAATATCAGAGCTTGTCTTCTGCGCGCCGAATTTATACCATCGGAGCGAGATATTTTAACTCAGCTATGGTTCTCGTCAAAATCGCTTAATGAAAATACTTGAATTCATGGTTGGTGTTAAAAAAGGGTCTTGTTGCAAGTCTTGGAAAAAAAGAAATATTTTTTTCGTTTCTTAAGCGAAAGGCAAAATCTAGCGCTTTATGAAGGTCGAATTCGAACCCTCCAAAGTAATAATTATTCGGTACGTTACCTGGTAAGTTACATATTGTCGCCGAAATGGTTTCAAACGTTCAACGTGAAGTGTTCTGGATGTTATTTCGCATTATGTCCGAAGAACAGAAACTGTGTTTGCCGATATAGCTAGCCAATTGCAGTTTGTCATACGCTGTGTTTGTTCGGATAATTCAGTAGGTTATTCTCTCCTCTCCCTCTTAGCTTACAGGCGGCGCGCCCAAGTTTAAGAGGTGAAGAGAGATTTTTTTCAAGGGTAAAAAACTCGTAGCCTGAATAGACCATGTTTTACTAGCTAGCTAATTGCAGTTTTCTTACGCTGTGTTAGTTTGGTAATTCAGTAGATCATTCTCTCCTCTCCCTCTTAGCTTACAGGCGGCGCGCCCAAGTTTAAGAGGTGAAGAGAGATTTTTTTTTTAATTGGAACACTCGTAGTTTGAGTCGATCATGTTTTACTAGCTAGGCACTTGCAGTTTTTCATACGCTGTGTTAGTTTGGATGATTCATTAGATTATTCTCTCCT
>BOPM01000732.1:27291-45486 GCA_022179025.1 Porites australiensis
TGCCGGCGTTTTTCACTATAATTTTCTTTCCTTCTTCTCGGTCTGACTCTTTCTACTTGCTTTCTTTTTTTCAAAACCTGTTGCGCGATATAATTGCGCGACGTTAACGCGTTCCATGCGATTTCCCGCCAAAAAATCTCTACTTTCCCCTACCCCAAGAGTCCATGCGGACTACTTTCCACTTCCCGGAAAGTCCGTACGGACGGACGTACGCTACGTCATAACCAAATTTTCTGAGATGGATAGTTTACCAAATTTTCTTACCCATGGTGCTCCGCTACGCGCGCGCGAAGCGCGCGGGGGAGCTCCGCTATGAATTAACCTTACAAAATTAAGGTGGTGGGCGAATGGGTTATTTTGTTTGGGAAGAATTTGTTTTCCAGGCTTAATCTACGGTGATCGAACATGATTGATATTTTTGGATGTAAATATAAGACTATTAGTCGATGTAAAATTTGTTTCACTCTTGGACTGTCAAATTATTTTCCTCTACAATCACTTAGCCTTTGCTTCACATGAATGTGTCCTTAAGTTATTATAACGTATTTGTGGATTACAAGTTTATTGTTTGATTTAAATTATGAATTTATTAAAGGGAGCTTCACTTTTAGCCCTGACAACTATACTTGACCAAGTTGACAATACAATTAAAGGCTGTTTCGAATGTCGGACCCTATTCACATTTGGAAAAGGTTTTTTGTTTTCAATTTCCAAAAAAAAAAAAAATTAGCGTCGACACATGTCGTTTACCATTAATTTGTTTCCAGACGTAACTGTTCCTCATTGGACACTTCTACCTTAAAGGACTATTGTAGCTGAAAACCTCAGCAGCCTACGTCTGAGACCTGCTGTTAACTGGTAGCGTTAAACGACTTTTTGCTTTCCGAAATAAAACAGATCCGACCCCCTAGATAGTACCCTGGGTACCAGAGGTTTTTCTCGCGTGCGGCGGGAATTTTCGGTGTTAGCAGAAGGCCGACACATCTTCGGGTCACTATAAAGACATCACAGAAACCGGAAACCGCGCTAGAAAAGTCTCTGGTACCCAGGGTACCTAGATAGGCGTGAATGGCGCCTTATAGACATACGAAATTTTCCATATGGTAATTTTTGTTTTAAGCTATTTTTTTTTTAATTTTAATTTTTAGCATATTGTTTCGAATTTTTTAAAATTAACTTGGAAATCTTGAAAAATTCTTACAGAATTACATGAAAGAGGGTTAAATTTGCGGCCACGCTTTGCTCGATATTTATGTGCATTCGTTCTTATAATCTAAAATATGCCCGGCAGCCGGGAAGGGTCTTGAAAAAACTAAATGTCCGGCAATCAGAAAATTTTTTGGATTTTCTTCCAAATCCTTTTTCTAACCGTCTGAAAGTATTCTATCTTCACTTAGAATCACCAAGCGATAAAAAAAATAGGAATGGCTTCGCAGAGGAGCGGTTGTGGTTTCTTGGGCATAGAGTAGAGTCGACGCCGTTTCGACACTTGGAAAAATTTCGTGAGTAGCACGGCGCGTGAGTCACGGCACGTTTTCGCACAGGCTAAATACCCGGTAGTCCGAGAGGCGACTGGAAAGTTAGAAAGCCTGTTATTAAGCCAAAGAATACATACTTGCCTCTGCTTTTTTCCCAACGCAATAACGCAATAACAGCGCTTTCATTTTCAAACCTCACTTTGCAAGGCCTCTAGCCGCTTCAAGCTAAACTCTCGACACAGCTTGAGTCTTACAAAGCAGGCTCCTCTAATTTTACAATTTTTTTTAGGAATCTCCCTCAAAATATTCTATCCTTGTTTAGAATTGGAAATCAACAGCGTTTTATAACCATAGTGTTAGCCGGAATCACTCGCGGTTTTGAGTATTGTGGTTGACTTACGGGCACGGTTTCTCCCTCTCTAAATGCCCGGCTGTCCGAATTGTTGAGGGGATTTTTATCAAGAGTGTCACTTTAGCTCCCATGAAAGTATTCCATCGACCTTCATAGCAGCCACACGAGCACCGAGGGTCCAATGAACGGTTAAACATGTGGTAAAACTGCCGAATCAAGTCTACAAAAACCAAACACGAGCCACTTTGAGACCTTTGACGACTCACGGGCACGGATTCCGTCGGCCTAAATCCCCGGCAGTTCGAATGTTTCATCCATATTGGTTCTTTTGCTATCGTTTTATTCTTATGATCAAACTGGCGGGCTTTGTAGATTCCTTTATCATTTCTACTACTGCACCTTGCTCCTTACAGCCGTCATATTAGCGGAGCTCTCGCGCGCGAAGCGCGCCAGCGGAGCACCATGGGTAAGAAAATTTGGTAAACTATCCATCCGAGAAAATTTAGTTATGACGTAGCGTACGCCCGCCCGCCCACCCGTACACACACGTCATGTAATCCGATGCCAAGTATCACACTTGTCAGGAGCGAGAAATAAATAACAACGGAGACTAATTTCGTTGGAAGAAAAACATGAAAATTATATACTGTAGCGGCGGTTAGAAAACGAGAAATGCTAGCGGCTACTAATGTGAAAAAGGAGCGGCAGTGAAAAAACAGAGTGAACAGGAACGCAAATATTTCCTCCATAAAACGCGTAAATAGGAAGCTAAAAGAAGTTTCACGTTAAAACAACGGTAAGGAAATGTAAAAAAAAACTGCTGCACGTGCAGTTGTTTTTTTGCTAATTAGAAAAAAGTGTGCTGCACGTGCAAAGTTGTTTTTTTTTTTTTGCTAATTGGATCTATTGTTGTTGTTTTTACCGTTCTCGTTGCTTTCAACTTGGCTTTAGTATTACTCGATTTTATATTTTCTTTGAGGAATCTATAATATTAAAGAGAGCTTCGCTTTTAGCCCTGGCTAAATCTATATACTTGAGTATATGAGCTAGTATGGTCTGTCACGGTCGAAGCGTGACAGGCGATGTTCTAACTGCCGGGCATTTAGGCTTACGGAATCCGTGCCCGTGAGTCGTCAAAGCAGTGCCCCGTCAAACTGGCTCCTTTTTTGGTTTTTGTAGACTTGATTCGGCAGTTTACCACATGTCTAACCGTTAACTGGACCGTCGGTGCTCGCGTGGCTGCTATGAAAGTCGGTGGAATACTTTCATGGAAGTTAACGTGACACTTTAAGTGAAAATTCCCTCAACAGTTCAGACTGCCGGGCATTTAGACGGGGAGAAACCCTTCCCGGCTGCCGGGCATATAGCCACAGCACTAAAATAAAGCTGATTAGGATGTGATGTTTGTGTCAACAGGTAGTGGGTCCTGCTTTCGTACTTAAAGGATTCGGTACTTACATGCAGGCTTTGAATTCGTTCAGCGTAGTGTCGAAAAAACTGCTCCACTATCCTTTGCATGGCGGAAACTAACGCATTACAAGCCACAGGCTCGATTTTCGGGGGATAGCGACGTTTAACGTCGCGATCTTCGCATATTTGTGAAGGGCGAGGCGACAAGTCTATTGTTTTAAACCAAGGGTTATATTACATTAATAGACCCTGAGCCGTGTCTTAAAGCTGTTTTCATCTTTGATACTTAATCCTGTTCATCCTAAGTGGACGCCCAATGTAGTTGTTTTTCACGTGCACTGTCGAAAGCATAATAGTAAATAGTCTTGAAAAATTCTGCATTAAAGCTTCACTCTTCGTCTTATAATTATAGCCAACCCACTGAATAAACAACAAATAAGAACAATCAAAGCAATTCAGGAAACTATCATTATATTTTTGAATGCACACATGCCTGCAATGAAGGACCGAAGATAATGTGTCTTCGCTATCTGATTAATATGTACGTGTAGAAATAGGTTTTCTCTGATGCAGTTAAGTTTATATCGGCCACATATGACCGATCAGTATTCCCCTAACCTACTTTTAACAGCTATATTCATACTCCCTTTGACTTAACAAAATATATTTTTGGAACAGTAAAACGAAAATCATTAAAATATCGACACAGCAAACGTACAGAAAGTTTCATCGGCGAAACACGTCGCTTGCCACTGCTGTTTAACTGTCGCGTCCTGTTAAACTGATAGGATCACGTGCGTTCGGAAACTTGATAATATAGTATGAAGCAACACATCATGGGATATATGAAATTCTCCTCTTTTGCTAAATTCATAAAAAGGGAAAGTATCAGTTTTCTTGTAATTTTTCTACGTAAATATCCAACTCGAGTTACTCAGAACCATAGGAGAATCGATGATGTTTTAGCTGGTCAATTACAGTTTTCATACGATGTCGGTTATTTTGGACAATTCAGTAGGTTTTTCTGCAGCTCCTCGTCCTCTTGGCTTACAGGCCCATGCAAGTTTAAGAGGTGAAGAGAGAGTTTTTTTTCATAAAAATATAATTTAAGCCACAGCTTGAATCGACCTTGGTTTAGCTAGTCATTGTAGAGTTGCTGTTTTTGTACATATCGTTGGTGTTGATAATTCAGCACATTTTTGTTGTCTCTCCGTCTTTAGTCTTTAGCTCTTATGCGATGCGAGCAATCTTACGACAGTTAATGTTGGTTTTAAAAGTGAAATTAATTCCGTGATCGTATTATTTTTCTACGGCTAGTCTCACTCTAGATAGTATTGCGCTCGATGTCTGTTTGATGTACACCAGAAAGTGGCGAAAAGGTAGTTTTGTCCGCGGGCGGCAGTACTTCAATTTCGACAGTTTGAGGTTTTAAATATTAAGATAATAACTAAATCATTGTGAACTGTGGAAGTTTTTTTGTATAAATATCTCTAGGAAAAGTAAATTCAGTTGAGGTGACCAATTGACCAAATGTGGCAATTAGGCCAGATTTATAGTGATGTAAAAATTTCCTCGGTCTAATTAATGTTGAAACCGAGCAAACCTTGCGAGTCATCTGCCTGAGAGATTATTGAGTTGTTGTTTTTATTGTTTATTTATCAAGTTCTCAGTTGTAATGATTTTTCGGTAGTATTGTCAAGCATGTTGAAGACCATCCGCATCCTCTCTTTTCGTCGCGTGTTTAGCTTTGCGGCATAATTATTTGGCATGATAACACACGCAGTACACAGAAGCTATGAGTTTTTACCCTTGAAAATAAAATCTCTCTTCACCTCTTAAACTTGGGCGCGTCGCCTGTAAGCTAAGAGGGAGAAGAGAGAAAAATCTACTGAATTATCCAAACTAACACAGCGTATGAAAACTGCAATTGGCTAGCTAAAACATGATCGATTCAAACTACGAGTTTTTTTTTTACCTTTTAAGGTAAAACTAACACATCGTATGAAAACTGCAATTGCCTAGCTAAAACATGATCGATTCAAGCTACGAGTTTTTTTTACCTTAAAAAAAAAAAGATCTCTCCGTCATCTCTAAAACTTGAGCCTGTCGCCTGTAAGCCAAGAGGGAGAGGAGAGAGAAAATCTATTGAATTATCCAAACCAGCACGGCGTATGTAAACTACAATTGGCTGGCTAAAACATGACCGATTCAAGGTATGAGCTTTTTTATAAAAAAAGCTCTCTTCACAAAATGCGCTCCTAAAAAACACACTTCCAACTTCAAGTAGAGGAGGATTGAAATGCACGTGACACTCCGAAAATGGTTGCGTACAGCAGGCAATAATAGGCAACTGATGATGTTCGCGTGGAGAACCGAAACCATGATTTTGCCTGATCACAAAGTGGAAATAACAGAACAGTCGCTAGACTGTTAAGCTCATTCAAAAGATATTTGATTACCAAGGGAGAAACTACGCGCTCTAGTCCATAAAGACTCACGTTATTTTTAGAAAAAAACAAGCTGGAGTTTAAAATCATTGCTTATTAAAAGAGCAATCTTGACTGAGTCACAACGCAGTTCTCCATAGTTGATGTAGCATCAGTTTGAGCTGCAATCCGTTCTTCGAAATTTGGACCTGCAAATCACTATCGATGAAAATTTAACATCCTGCAAAAAACACTAAACGAGCTGGGCCTAGCGTGACAAAACGTTGAAGGAAACCATCACATTCACAGACAAAAAAATATCGCACTTAGCTATTCAGATCCAGGAGACACTTTGGAGAAGATTAAACAACCTAAAACTCTTATTTAACCGCAAAGGAAGAGAGTTACGTTTCAAAAGAGGTCAAAGAAAATCCTCTTGCATCAGAGGGCAAAACATGCCGACCAGAAACAATAACCGCAGAAAATCAATATCCGTGTCATGACCTCTCAGTATGAAACAAGCGGCAAAAATCACCATTATTCAGTCAAAGCGTAGAACCCAGAATATAATATACCCGCCAGAGAAAACATCAGTGGAAAACGCAACATTTTAGTCGTGTGTTGCCTACCGCCCCCCGCTACACTCTGTTAGATGGTTCGAGCATTTTGGCGGGATCAAGGCTCTTTTGGCGGGTTTCTAAATGCTCTTTCAATTATAATATCTGCGTGGTATGGTATGATGATCTAGGATCCACAAAATACCATAAGCCTAGTGAATATTTTCCTCTTTCAATCTACAGTTTGCTTTTTTCCGCAACCTTGATTTCTGTGTCGTCGAACCGCCTCAATGACGTGCTCGAACTCCACACGCGAGAGCCATAACAAGCTGCTCCTCTACGTTTTAAATAATTAAGTTCTCTCTTAACTTATATAGGCCAACACTGCTTATGTTCTTCGGACAAAAAGCCAGATAAAATCCAGAACTCTTTTTCACGTTGAACTATTGAAATCATTTCGACTACGATATGTAACTTACCAGATAACGTACTGAATATTACTTTGACGGGATGTTCGATTCGACCTTACGGGACAGTGTCCCGATTATGCGCACGCGCGAGCGTCATCTGTTTTTTCTTCAAAAGACAATAGAACTGTCAAATTGACTCGACAAGATTTCCTTCCGGACGGCACCGCCGACAGAGATTTGTTGTTTATATTCTCAAGTAATATTTTAGACTTTCGAAGAAGTCTTTCGTCTTATATAAAAATTTGGTTCGCGGTTCGAAGACTCATCACGATTTTATCTCTAGCTGGGCCGCCTCGCGACCCGAAAATCTCGTTCCGCTCGCTTTAAAACCATATTTTCTAATTTGAAACTCGTGTCAGAGGTCAATCGCTCCAAGTCCAGTAATATCTGCCTGATTTGCTCGCGTTCTAGCCTCAAACGTTTGAAAGACATAAATAAAAATGCAATCTCAACGCTATGAATCATCACAAAGGTTAGTCAAGAATGATATTATGATTCATGTCACTAGTTTTTCAAAACGTGTAGTGCCTGTTTGTTCGATTTTGTCGGCCGTAGGCAGATTCAATAAAAGTTTACTAACGCGTCGTTGCAAAACATTCTGCTTCACGAAGCTCCCCTCCACAAGATCTCCTCAGTCACATCAATGTCTCAACGGTTTCTTTCTTACAGTCTTTATTGTTGCTGTTTCATTTCTGCGTATGGAAGCTAGCAGAAGAAATAAGCCTTCAATCGGCATCAAAGTGCTTCCAATCTTTTGGTGCTCCGGCCAACGGCAATAAAAGAAACGCCAAAAAATCCAGATTTTGCCCAAATAAAAACTTAACAGGAACAATATATCATTGATCTATAATCCTGAGAAGTTTTAGTGTCGTATTGAACCCGGCCAAGCGCGATGCAAACGGATTTTTCAAGATTCTCTTACTCTCCTCGCATCTTTTGATTTCGCGACATCCTGTCCAAAAATCAAAGTTTGATGCATGCGCAGTAACGGGATACTGTTCCTTTAAGCCGCTAGATTTTGCCATTCGCTGAACGAAAAAAAATATATATTTCTTTTATTCCAAGACTTTGCAACAAGACCCTTTGCAGTAACACGAACCATGAAATCAAGTATTTTCATTAAGCGATTTTGACGAGAACCATAGCTCAGTTGAAATATCTCTCTCCGATGGTATAAATTCGGCGCTCTGATATTTGATACAAATTTGTAACCTGTCCTAAAATGAGTTTATTGACAGATGAACTGACAGAAAGCGATTAATGTGCACACCTGAGGTGCACAAGGAAATGTGCAAACGAATTACAAAAACATGCCTTGTAGTTACTAGAGTTTGATTGGGATTGGGTTCGATTACTAAAACTTTTTTGTGAGAGTTCGATTGTGCTTGATTACCGAACCTAATCGAACCTTACCATTTGATTAAGTTCTAACAAGTTTGACCAATAAAACGTTTGATTTGGTTTGAGTGGTTACTTCGGACAAATGAACTGCAATGAATTTCTACTTCATGCCCAGAAAGGACATCCACATAGAATTTAGTCCTGTGGAAATTCTGATTGCAATTACCGATGAACAGTCAAGCTAATCAAAATTTTTGGGAGGCTAGTAAAATGACTAGGGGGATAGTACATGTACATGCTAGGTACAGTTTGCCCAAATGACCAGTTGTAAAATTAACTTTCTTTGCCCCTCTATGCGATCAACAAATTTATAGACAGTTGATAATTCCAGTTTCAACAACCAATGGAAGTTGTGGAAAACAACATATAATGAAAAATGAAGGTTTGATAAATGGCTTTTATAAGACAAAAGGGCTAGATATAAATGCTCAAAACTTAATTAAAACTTCGTAAAGCCAATCTTGTTTTTTTTAAGTCTAACAAGGATCACACAGTAGTGAAGTTTCACACTTTCCCCCTCTAGCTGTAAATCATACACTGTATCAGACAACCTTCTGCCCTTAAAACCCGGTAGACTTCCAGGTAAATAATTTGAATTTTGGCGACTGCAAATTAATTAGGTATGTTCGCAACTTACGCTTAAGTGTTTTTTTTGTTTTTGTTGTTGTTGTTTTCTTAATCAACTAATTAATACATTTATGGTTATCCCTCTCGCAATTTTTATCGTCGCGCACGTTGTTTTCAGTCGTACATAAACATCTCGCATGCAGGAGTACTGAAAATGTCGTGCGTAAATATCGCTCGCTTTTAAAGCACATAATAATAAACAGTTTTATAAATAGAGGGAAATAAAACCTAAACACAACAAATTCTCTAATATCATGAAGCGTAAAAGCGTAAAAGGTAACTCTATTAAGGGTCATTCAAACACTTGACAGATCGAATTGCAAATTAGTTGGTGCTAATCAAAAGTGAGAACTCGTCCGACGGAAAGGTGATTTTGGGAATTTTTTCATCGTTTTCACTAAAAGCCCATAATTATTACCCTACATATCACATAAGACCAGATTTTTCTAACTGAAAAGTCCCGGCATTATGGAATTCTCTTCATGTAAACGTTTTATAATGTGGCCAATGCAATAATTTGCTGTGCAAAGGAAGCGCGTGCTTCGACCGTCCAGGGCCCAGTTGGTCGAAGGCCGATTAGCGCTTAAATCGGGTTTCCTTTTTCTTATGTTCAAATTATGTTCCTTTTGCAGTCACGCTATTTCTATCTTTCTAATCTAATACCCATCTGGGTACCAGATTACGTCCACAGTTGTCAATGTAAGGATCATATCTTATAACGAATATGTCTCCTCAGGTCTTCATATATTCAAAATAATAACAAACTGCTTTGGATAATTAATGCAAAAATTTGGACATTAACTATACTGACTGTGATTCAGTGTCTGAGCGGTGAAAACTACAACAAAAATACTATATATTGTCTGTACATTAATTGATATTATATATTCTGACAATAACACTTCAAAAGGATAATTTCCGACCTTTCTTTTCTTCGCTTCTTCCGAGTGGAAAGTTTTCCTCACTGGGTTTTGTGTTCAGTTGAATTGTACGTTCACAGTAAAGCGACTGCCTCAGGGGGGATGTTAAGAAATATCAAGCAACAATTTCATAAAAACGAGTCAACAGCCAGAACACAAGTAGCAGAGTCTTGGATATTGTTTTACAAAAGTGATATCGCACTCTTTCGGGCAGAAAAATGGCCGAAAAAATAGCGAAAATAGGGTCGCATTAAAACGGTACTCCCTCGCGTAGGCGGCTATGATATGGGAATTAGCTGTGAAAATCTAACAGAATAGCAATTTTACACCATATATTGGCATATATCTCGGTTCTAAAATCATCTGGTATATCAGCGAAACACATTTTTAGACGGCGCGATTCGCACACACCCAAAACCGGTTATTTTTACTTCGTGTGGAAAACGTCACAAACTAAAGATAACTTCCCGTTCATGACATGGTCACTCGGCAGGGGTATTTTGCAGAACGCCGAAAGCCGAATGAAGAATGAATTAGGGTTAGGAACCTGAGTGAATCAGGTTCCATTTAGCGTCATTAGACTAGGAAAACAGACCTGAAACTTAATTCACTCAGTTAATTTCTTAACCCTATTAATCACTAGACTTCAGAGTCATTCGGTGTCCTACATTCGCCGAAAGCTAAATGCAGAACGCCGAGTGACCCTACAAGTTTAGTGACTAGGGTTAGAAAAAGTTTCCTAACCCTATAATTACCAAACATCAGAATCATTCAGCGTTCTGCATTCGGCGTTCGGCGTTCGGCGTTCGGCGTTCGGCATTCTGCAAAATACCCCTGTCGCACGGTCACGCATTAAATTGGGTTTTCCAGCCGACGCTTCAAACGACGCTGGGAAAATTTGTTTCCTTGTGCTTGCATTTTTTCTTCAAAAGTGTTTCCACAAGTAACTTCGCAGTTGTTTTTACGACTATTTGTATTTCAAACCATGTGTGAAGTGCAGTCTTACGCTGTGAAATATTGTAGACGTGCATGTGTTCAGTTCGCGCATATGGTTTCTAAAGTCTTTGTTAGAGCTTTGCTCACGCCTGTACAATGTCGAGAATGGAAGAAACCGCAAATTGGTTTCTCATATAAGTTTGGCATATCGTTTCGCATTTTTTAAAATTATCTCTAAGACCTTGATAAATTCTTGCAGAATTACATGGAAGAGAGTTCAATTTTTGAGTGCGGCCACGCTTTGCTCGATATTTATGTGCAGTCGTTCTTATACTCTAAAATAAAGCTGATTAGGGTGCGATGTTTGTGTCAACGTGTAGTTGGTCCTGCTTTCGTACTTGAAGGATTCGGTACTTACATGCATGCTTTGAATTCGTTCATTGTAGTGTCGAGGAAACTGCTCCACTATCCTTATGCATGGTGGAAACTAACGTCATCAGTCATGATTTCGCGAAGAGCCGACTATCTTCGTTTGCGAAGATTAGTAATTCAGTAATTTGCTTACGCCACTCGCACATCTCCCATAATGCATCGGTTTCGTTAAATATGAATGAGAATCACGCGATTTAGAACATTGATTGAATAGAGGATTAAGAGCATTGATTGACATTTAAGTTTTTGTACTTTAGATCACATTTCAGTCAGTAAATCAATTTCAAGAGGAAGGTCTAGTTTTAATTTGCTAGCCCCCCCAAACAAGCCTTTAAGCTAACGTACCTGAAACCTCCGGTGCAGAGCGCCCTAATTTACCGTGCTAAATGGACCTTGACCTTGTCTCTAATCTGTCAATCAAACCGGTGGTTTCCTACGGTGATCACATGTACAATCACGCGGATGAAATGGCAGATCTGGATTTTGTTACCGTATCTGCCACAGCTGTCAGTTCAGATCATTCACAGGCTATCGCGGGAGTCAAAACAATTCCCGTGAAAAAGGCTCCCTCTTCGAATTCGTCTTTATGTAGAGTATGTGGATCGCATGCTTACGTAAATGGAGGTTTTTACAGTTCAGTGGCTGGAAAGTTGGAAAAGGAAAATATATCACTGAGAAATGCACAGCTTTTCGGGGTGGAAGACGATAATGTGTCAGTCGGACCACATATTTTGTGCAAGAAATGTTTCAGACGAATTGAGCGATATGAAGCTACACTCGGAGAGTTAAGTTCTTTCAGAGAAACGTATAAAAACAACCTGGTTCGCTGGAAGAACGAAGCTCAAAGCCAGAGAATAAAGCGTTGCAGCAGTTCCCCCTGATATGGAATAAAAAAGTCACGTCCTTTGTCGTGTGCCGGACGAAATGTGCGAAGATCACTCAATGTGGCTCCAGAAATGACTGCAACTCCACCAAATGTACCACCAGTCGATGAGGATGCGAAAGAAAATATGGAGCTTTCATTTACACGGGGAGGCGTAGAGGTAAAAAAAATTATATATCTTTGTTTTTTACCAGTGCTGCGGCGAAACATTTTTTTCGGACCAGAAAATTTAAGCAGAATTACATGTGCAAATGTTACAATTGGAATTTTTCCCTCAAAATTGAAACGGGTATACAAGAGTATAAAGGTTAATTGAAACCAAATAATCAGTACGATCACTATCGTTAAGAAATCTTATCTGTTATCATCATTGGGCTTAATTTCAAGAGACTGCCGCGAGGCAAATTGAAGTTTTTTTCTTATTGCATGCGTGCCACACAATTCTGGTTTTGGGTAAGGCTTTAGTGGTCTTTCCTTAAAAATAAAAGCTTTGTCATTTAATTTTGCAGTTGTATCTCCACGAGGTGATGTGAAATTTTACAGCTTTTGAGCAAAAATTATTCCAATTTGGTTTAAAAAATACATATTTACTTGGATGATATTTCACATTATTAGGTCACACTTGATTATAAGAGTGGCAAAAGGAGTCGTATTCCCATAGACGACACAGATCGTATGCTATTAAACAGCTTGCTTTGAGGCAGTATGGTTATGCTGAAAATGCCCTATACTCAAAGCAAGCTGTAAGGGATGAATTGCTCCAGAAAGTCCGTAGCAACATTAATGATGAATGTAAGGAGTTGAGTTCCACCAAGAGCCCATCTGTTTTGCGGAATGTGTCTCCACTGGGACTGAGGAAGTTCACAGAAACTACCCATGTAACTGAACTTGCAAACCGAGCCCCTGTGTTGCATGCTGTCTTGTCCTCTGTGGTTGGAAAAAACCCAACAGTGAAAGAAAACCTTGCTGATGTTCAAGAGCTCAATACAGCAAGCGAACAACATGCCAAAATTGTACCACCAATTAGCACGGCCACCTCCATTCTTCTCATGTCCAGATGCCCTCAAATGAGTGCACAAGCATACAGACTTTCAACAGTTTTATGGGGTAGTGGAGCAAAGAAACAGGTTAGTTAACTAACATTGACTGATTAATTTCATAGAAACCAAAAGGGAGATCTCTCAACTTACATCGTCGAGTATGAGAATATCTTATTTTGTACTTCATAGTATTTTCCTTTGACCAAATAAGATCCATACTTTGCTCACCCTGCAAGTAGAGGCTACATTTTCTATAAAGACTTGACAGAAAACGGAAACCGCGTTAGAAAAGTCTCTGGCACCCAGGGTAGCAGCCGGCACGCGTTGATGTTCAAAGATCGTTTCACGTTAATAATTCACATGTAACATAATCCTTGACTATTAACGTGACAAGCTGCACAGCTTTCGATTTTAAGAGCTTTTCAAAATAACATCGAAATTTTTTCTTCAAATTAGAATGGTTCATTAGTTAGTTTTTCATAGGAAAGTTTTATTTTTGCTCATTTAAAGGAAGTCAACAGACAGACGTGCACGGACTCCCAATGTGGTTTTTGTGGTTGCGCCGCATTATCAAATGCGTCTTACAAGCACGTCTTTCAGAGATTTAGCTCTTTTGTTGGATATGATCGGAGGTCTTTTAAAAGTTGTTTTCAGCAGAGGATGATTTTCTATAAGACTCCAGTTTGCCATCAATGTCTTTTTAAGATCTTGTACCGCTGGGTGATATGTTGTAAAGAAAGGAAATGACTTCTGACAGCGACCTCTTGTTTAGGATACCCGCGTGCTTCGAGGCGTTGTTTAAAGTTCGCAAGGCAGTCATCAAATGTCGTTGTTGAAAAGTTTGTTCTAAGTAATCTTCTTTAATGAAGCCTCTTTTTACCCCAGGAGGGTGGCATGAGGTGAAGCGGGTCATTGAAAGGTTTCAGTGGGCTTATAGTGGGTTTTGATGTACAAGATGGATTTCTCCATGAATCGCTCTCCTTTGAACACTGTTATATTAAAGAAAGTAATTCGTTCTCTGATATTTCGGCCGTGAACTTTATTGTAGGATGGAATTGTTAGCTTCTTTAATAAAAAGTTCCAGTTTCACATATTTTTAGTTACAGTCCCAAAGGGAGAAAACGTCATCGATGTAACGCTTCCATTCTCTTGGCTTGGTGTTACTTTGTTGGATTAGGTTTGTTTCAGTCTCCGCCATGTAGATATTTGCAAAAGACACTGCTGTTTTTGAGCCCTTTGCAGCCCCATGGGTTTGGAGATAATTGTTTCCATTGCAACTGAACTCAAATGGATTAGGCCAAGCATTTCCCTTTGGTAGTGTGTGGCGATCGGTGGGTCGTTGTTGTGAAATAACTCGTATGCTTTGCATATTATTTCCGTTCCCTCTTTTTGTGGTATGTTCGTGTATAAGCTAGTAACATCCATTGATACTAAAATGGCATCCTGACCTATCCTTGTTTTTTTCTATAAAAATTATAAAATTATTAGTATTCTTAATGTAGGATTATTAGTTTTGTGCGATAGGCTGGAGCAAAGTATCTACTAATGAGGATATTCGTTCATTTGGGCCGTCACAACCTGATATAATCGGTCTACCGACCGGTTTAGGTTTGTGGATTTTGTTAGTGTGTAGAAAGAGAGAGAGAGAGGGAGAGAGAGGGAGAGAGAGGGGGAGAGAGGGGGAGAAGGAGAGAGAGAGGGAAGAAAATTGTCTTCACGGGACACAAATGCACGCCATATTTCGAGATTTTGACATGGATGTTGTTCTTGAAACAATATTCGAAGAAATTTTGACCTCGGTACCCAGTGATGCGGCAACAATAGACCAATTGAAAGTGAAGAATGATCATCGCAGTAAATTAAAGTAAGCAAATGGAACGAAGAAGCCTGAAAAAAATCAGGGCTTCAACGGGATTCGAACCCGTGACCTCCGCGTTACCGTAGGCTCGATTTCCGCCGTCTCCCGGGTCCGGTCTTTGATCCTCCCCGAGCTCTTTCGGGGGATGAGTGCGGGCTCATTTTCCCGAAAAGCGGCTGGTAATCGAGCCTACGTTACCGGTGCGTTGCTCTACCAACTGAGCAATTGCTTACACTGGAAAATTTACTGCGATGATCATTCTTCACTTTCATCTACAACCGCAGTTCAAAATGAATTATTTCATGTATACTTCACATCATTTCACTCCTCACGGGAGATATGAACTCAATAAATTGATCTCGCTCCCAATGTGTGGCTTCATAGCTCAGTTAGTAGAGCAACGCACCGGTAACGCGGAGGTCACGGGTTCGAATTCCGTTGAAGCCAGGCTTCTTCTTTCCAATTGCTTGAATTGGAAAATTTACTGCGATGCTCATTCTTCACTTTCATCTACAACCGCAGTTCAAAATGAATTATTTCATATATACTTCACATCAATAGACCAATTGCTTTGTTACCAATCTTATCTAAGGTGTGCGAAAAGGTGGTCCATTAATTAGCCGAGGCCTTCAAACCCCGACCCTGTTTAAGACAAAAATTGCTCAATTTGCTACCCTGTTTAAGACAGGAGACGCTACTTTCTGACCCTGATTTGTTTTGTTTTGCATACATAATTAAGTAATTTTTCACACTAAAATCGTGGAAATAGATATTTAGGAAAAAAATATTGGTATTGCAAATGTAGACCGCTCATCGCATGTCTTCACACTCTTTGAAAGGCTCCAGTCCAAAAAGACACCCTGTTCAAGATGCTTAATAGTGAAATTGTATACCCTGATTAAGACGCAAAACCTTGAAAAACATACCTTTTTCAGCGGCACATAAGGGAGTGCGCCCCGCCCCGGACGTGATTCCTGTCATCATTAGGGGGCTTAGGCAGAGACGTTTTTGAGCGACGCAGGTCAACCGGAAGTGAGCCTTTTCTCTTTTACAAATCATTCTGTCCTATACAGGAAAATGTTTTTTTTTTTAATTCATTGCTTGTTTTCAACCATCTGATACGAGGGCCATGTTTGTGTCCCAAATAATAAAAATCAGATACAGGTTTTGCATAAATATAGAATTGAATTCCCAAAAGTCTTGACCTGTTTGGTCCAGCAACACAAATATGGCTGCTGTGAAAACTAATGAAAAACTAATGAAAATGCTAACTGCACACACTTATATGTATCATACGAGGGCCATGTTTGGGTCCCAAATAACAGAAAATGGTTACACAGTATTTACATAATTAGAGAATGGAATTTTCGAAAGGTATGAATTGTAAACTATTGTTTATTGACACAAACATGGCCGCTGCGATGCCAGTGGAAAACTAACGAAAATATTAGCTACTAAAAATGTATGAAAGGAAAACATAGTCCGCATATTTCAAATATTGAATTTCGTAAACGTTTGCAGAAGTGGAACGAACTCATCTTATTTCTGGCCTTGAGATTAGGACACGACTAAGTCCTACAAAAGTATGTGGAATGAACGCCTTGTAAACTTTCCAATACTGCATCTCGTTGAATATCAATAGTGCTTTGTCTCAGCTCCATGCATATACCCTTCGTACTAATGTCCTCAGTAAAATCTTCCTATCCGTCAGGATTTTTTGCTTTGACTATTAGAACGAATTTTTTTTCGCAAAGTAGTCGCTGTGTATTTTCATTCTCGCGCCGAGTTTACAAGATCGGAAGAAACTTTCATATTTACTCACTGTAGAAATTCCCCTCGTTTGTGCAACGGACTTTCTTCTTCCACAACTTTTCCCACAGTGCCCTTGGGTCTACACGAGATGTACAACCAATATACAATGTACACGAGATGTACAACCAATATTTCGCGACATTTGTTTTTCTTGCTCACGTACAATAACTATACATCAGGTAATCGCAATAGTTTTGCAGTTTCACTGCTTAAGTTCGTATCGAAATGACTCTTTTCCTTTACAGTTAATTGATCAGATTACATTCTTGCTCTCACGCCAAATGTGTCACGTTAATTAAGCTTTGTGTCCGTCCTCTTTCGCTCACACATAGCAATACCAACCACAAAACCAATAGTGAATACTCTGGCTCAGGCCTTGCAAGCTTCATGATGATTTTAGTGGAATAAAATGTTATTGTGTTACGTCTTTCGAGAATGAATGTATGTATAGTTGGCAAGTAAAATTCAATAATGAAATTATATATTATAGACATTTAACTTATTATATTGACTCAGTTAAGCCCAAAATGGTTATTTTTCTGCTTGGGAATTCCTAAAAAGTTTCAGGAACATGATATTTTGACATTTAGTTTGTTACATGCAAACAATCAGGACCTTATACATACACTCACATGTACAGCTGGTTCAATAAAGGTTGCTTTGGGCATTGGGAATTGAGTAATAGTAAGCTATTGTTTGGTGGTCACTCAGGGAAATCATATTGCATTGTTTGGTATGCCCAAATGCCCAATAACCAACCGTTACTTAATCAGCTATATACAGTGACTAGCTAGTTAGATCACAGTTAATTTTTATCTTTGTTTCGGAAAGGTCGATAACATCAATTAATGCTGTAGATCTGATAGCAGCATTGTCAAACCATCATGGTTAGCAGAAAGGTTTCTTATGTTGAAATGAATTGTACAAAAGAAAGGCATAGATTTGCTCTTTGTACTGCAGTAATACAGAGTTTTGGAGTCTGTCAAGCTAATAAGTCAGATTAACTGTCTGGTTACACAAAGGCCCAAGCATTTTCAATTACAGACTTGTATATTTTTTTTTACCTGGGACTCAATGTTTCTGGACTGGGACTCAATATTTTTCACAAGATGAGTCCCAGGACTCACCATGACTATTTGTAACCAAAATCACTGAATATATATTCACGTCGCCAACTTTTACATTGAAAAGCAATACCACCCAAGCATGTTGTTGCACCATTCTAATTTCTTGTAGTTAACTCTTTGAAAATAGATAAGTAATGTCCTTTTCTGACAATCCCAAGGAACTGTTATTTATTTAAGCTATGCCGATATCGCTGCCAGTTTCTTTGTATAGCCTGTACTACTGTGTATCTACCATCAATTCTGTTTGCCTTGTTCATATTCCTTATGCACTAAAGAACAATAATTTATCAAGTCCTAAAAAAGACGTTTTCTTAGGACCTACACCTGGATGAGAGTGAATCCTCACTTTTTTCTCTAAATTCAAACAATTTTATACAGACACCCATTGACTAATAGTTATTAGGACAATGCTAGTAATAATAACTTAAGGAATACAAAAACCTTTTTTCAGTCAACAGATTCTGTC
>BOPM01000732.1:53825-79708 GCA_022179025.1 Porites australiensis
ATAGTTTTAGACAGGGAAGATATTGCTTCCAGCAAGTATACACAAAAGGTTGTGACGTCAACTAACAATTCTACTGAAAGCAGCAGTATGGGTTGTTAAATGATCTGTGACGATCAAAAGATTTCCGGTTGAACTTAAGCTAACTTTTTTGTGCGTTTGCGTTCTTGTAACAGTTGAACAACGTGCAAAAACGGCTTTCTCCCACACCATTTTATTGTGAATGGTACTGGGTAGGATGTTTATTACTACATGCAGTTTAGATGATTCAATAATTGGATCATTTTAAGATATTGCGTGTTTTATGGCTGAGTAACTCGGCATCCGCCACTGACTTAGAATACTGGAGAACATATTTAGTTCAGTCCGTTAACACGAGCTTTTGCTTTAAAAGTAACTCTAGCAGAGTTACGAGCAAGAGTAAATTAAATTAATATCTCATGGGAATCACGTTATCATATGCTTTGGTATAGAGATGCTCATACAAAATTGAAAGAGCATGTAGAAGAGTACAAAATTCCGCATTCACTTGATTTGCATGACTAATCTGGAACGTTGAAAATACTCTTGCTTAGTACTAAAACTCAAGCACACAGGAACACAGGAAGTTAGGAGAGTTTAGGAATTTTGCTGAGTTACCTTGCAGACGTTTGCCCGTCTGAAAAAAGGTAAGAAATGCTCTTTAAAAATCATAACGCACAGTATGTAGATCCAGTAATGCGGAGACCCAGTCAGAGCAATTCCACTATTGATTTACTTTAAGTAAATAGTAACGCAACATTGAAGATAAGTTCATTTCTCGAAACAAGGACCTTATATATTTTGAATATTTAGCCTGCAACTCGAGCAGTTTGTTTTGTTTCTCGTAGAAGCAAAGCCACGAGATGTTTCAGTTTGCAAGATATTAACCTAGACCATCTGTCCACCGTCTGCTTGCAATTTAGTAAGTAAAATGCTCTTCAATTAACAATAACGATGTCTTGAAATCAGGTATTTTACATGTAAGGTTGATAAAACGGAGCATAAAGCTAATGTGTTTGCTTCAACAAGACCTCAATTACTTATAAGTAAACCATGGTGGCACTGACCCTCTATAAATACATTTAACTAAGTAGAGAATGAAATCCGTATTCTAATGAATATGTCTGAAACCAGTATTGTCATGATAATGTCGCTTCCAAATTGTTGTTCCTCGTAATAAAATTTATTTAAGTAAAGCTTGCGCCAGAGAGATATTGAGTTAACTGTTTAGATTATTTTGACAAGAATTCAGAACCCATAGCCTTACGGCAAACTAATATTATAATCTATTTCATCAACCTCGAAAGGATGTATCCCGTATGACAAGACTCCATAAGTGCGAGACTCTCGATGGCAAATTCCTAACGACGACAAATGCAATAGCAACGGTATATAAAATCTGTGAATTCAGTTAATAATACTCTTTGGCTATAAACCATTATTATTATCATTATTATAAACGTTTTCAGTGCTATTAATTGCTTCCTACACTCTCCTAGAACCGGGACCATTCCTTGGTCCTGAGGTACCAGGGGAGTTTTTTGTTTGACGGACAGAAACCTTCTCAGTATGTGCGCTGTTCCTGGGAGGATGATCTTTCCCAGCTTATTAATGTAACTGGCTCCCAAGATCGTTCCTAAATTCTGGTCCATTCCCTCTCTTATTCCCAGCCCACCAACTATAACCGGCACAGTCTCTGTCCTCACGCCCCACATTCTTGTGGTTTTAATCTTAAGATCTTTGTATTTTGAGTCAGATTTCGTCGAAGTGTTTCGACCGGATGGTACCGATACATCTAAAAGTTTGCAACACCAGTTGGCTCTATATCAGCTGAGGCTTGTTCGCTGACAGTTCCCTATTCGTATGTATCTGCATATCCCATGCCAGAGAATTGTGACTTCTTCTTCTTCTTCTTCTTCTTATTATTATTATTATTATTATTATTATTATTATTATTAACGGCATTATCATTAAGGCACAAACTACGTAACGGCTACTACTTATCTATTAGAGTAGTAGAGTAGTAGCTTCAATGAAAGGTTAAGAGTTGCCTGCCGCAGATCATCTCATGGGTAGATCAGCTACCATTAACCCTTAGCTGACTCCCTTCCCAATGAACCACAGACAAACCGAAAGATTAGTATGCTGCTCAACTTGGGAGTCACTCGCAGCACTGATCACGGTGAAGCTAAGGTAAAACTCGTAACAAAACGGCAAAACGAGTTGAAAAGCGATTTTGCGCGTTTTCGCAGGCTACGTGACACACTTACATGTGAACACTTTAAATTATGCGCTCATCTTTTATCCAGTTATGGATATTACGTGTCCAAATTATCAGTCGTTGTACTTCGTGCATAAATAAATAAATTGCGTTACAATGAGCCCGGGGTGTCCTTCAATTCGCGACCTTATTGTGTTAAAATTGAACTGTCCGCTTTAAAGAGTTTCGAAAGAGTTTTTTTTTAATCTCCCTTCAAGCGCAATTACATTCAGAAGTATTAACTAAGATGTTTCTTACATTGTTTTCTTTTTAGGAACTCTCCAGTTTAGTCAAAAATGAGTGAAGTGAAGCCAGTTGTATCAGGTTGGTCAAGTCTTGTGTTCCATTAAGGTCGAAAGGATATTTTTATGAGGTTGATTTTCTCGCGATTCAGTCTGGAAAGCAAGTTGTAAACCTCAATAATAATCGTGATTTGGTGCGCCGCTAAAGCGAGTTTCAGTCGCGTGCAAAATGGGCAGATTGAGTTTGCCAAACGCTGTACAGGAAGTAAGGAAGAAATCAGGGCTATTGTATGACAGTATATTGTTGCACAGGTGCATCGTCGAACGTCGTGGAGAGAAAGTAACGCAGTACTTCTCAACTTCTCTAATACTCCACCACGCTCAAAGACGCAGAAGCCCACCTCAACTGCAAACCTAGTATACTGCGCATGACTGGGAGTGAAATTCACTTGGAGCTATATAGATTAATTTCAATTAGGGATTTTTCTCGTTAGCACTAAAACTCAGTGCCTTCGACGGCGTTCAGTCAATAACAGGAAGCTAAAAAGTACCGTAGGAGACCAAAACCCGATCTAATACAGTGTAAGTTAGTTTCCTTAATTACAATCAAAGCGAATATAGGGAAACCCCAGGCTTGTAGACTAACCTTTAAAGCACTTAACGATTTCATTCCCATCTTCTTTTTTTTGCGCCTTTACGTGTCCATGATCTTGCTGAAATTATTAAGTTTATTGTCAAACGTAAAAAGTGCACGTGCATCTTGTTCGTAATTTACAGACTTCGAGAAGGGACTAAACAGAAAATTGGCTTCTGATGACTTTGATGATATAGCAGAAGCCATCACACCAAAAAACCTCGGACAATGCGCTAAGAATGCACTTCTGAAGGCATTTGAGGTAGGTGACATTAAATAAAATTAATGCCCATTGTGAACAAAAAAATCCATGCATTAAAACGAGCAGACATTTGAGTTCACTTCATTAGCAAATGATGAGAAAAACATAAAAGGTATTCTGCAAGGCAACGGCCCTGCTTGAGGGGTATTACCTAAGATAAGCTGTCTAAGTGTAAGTGGTACTTTCGAAGTTTTTATTTCACGCCCTTTTGGTCTTAAAATTAACCATGCGGGACTAAAGCGAAATAAGGGAATTGCTATCCTACAGCCTGTTTGTGGAGAAATCTGTCGGTCTCGCGTGCTATGCTAAACCGACTAGTGAAGAGTTAAGTTTCCAGTATAATAGAGGAGAAGTCGTTACGTCACGTTGCTATGGTAGCAAAATTTTTGAATGACAGCAAACCAAAAATTCACTTAAAAAGAGCATTCGCACTGTTTCAAACTTCTTTGATCTTATTCAATTTTATTTAATTTGTACAAAAGTTGGCGAAATTTTCTGGGGTTGAATCCGAAAGGACCGTATCTAAGTTTAGAAAAAGGACAACGAAAATTTTTACGCCCCAAATCTTTAAACCATTTTTCACTTTAAAATAATTCTTTTAATCTGAAAAATGAACATAGTAACGGCATACAGAAAAACAGGAACATTTTTTACAGTATATTGTGCATTTTATTAATCCAAATATGTGAATGTTAACTTTAACCGTCGTCCTGGGCTACCAGGGCCTTCTATTCCGAGACTTCTAGTGATTTTTTTTCAATCCGACCGACCGATCCAATATCAGGAAACGTATTCGACGCTAAACGAAAAAAAAGGCGATGGCCGTAATATGAACCTACGGATTTTTTGCCGTTCTCGTTGCCGTCGCAGTCGTCGTTGCTTAAGCCCCCCTTTGTTGTGATCCAAACATTTTGCTATCATTGTAACGTGACGTCACACTTGTCCTCACTGAGGGGTGTAAATTTTGGATTTTGGTATCGCTTAGGGTGTTCCGGGCAAAGCGCCAATATTTTAAGCCGCCAGGGTCTCGTTTAGGGTTCCGCGAAGAACTTGAGATTTATGACAATGCTTTTAAAAACTACTTTCAGATAAAAGCATTCGATGATTAGTCTTTATATCATTAAAACTCGTTGCATGTCATATTTGTGTGTTTTTAAGCGGTCTCTTTTAGGGGTCAAGATTTTCTTAAGCCACGCCCAAATTGGTCTCCTTTAGGGGTCACAAAAAACTTGAGCCACGCCCAGATGGTCTCCTTTAGGGGTTAAATTCAACATTTCCGACGAGCATCCCCGTCTGTTTCATATGGGAGTCCCCCCCCGGGGCCCCAGACCTCTAAATATAAGCCCCTCCAAAAGTAAGCCCCTCAAAAAGGGCCTTTGAAAACTATAAGCCCCGGGGCTTAATTTCGGAATTCTATGGTATTACTATAATTATTGACCGAATGTTTTCGAACGCTGCAATAAAAAAGAAGACAAATCATCCTTGAAATGATTATTATCGGACAGCCCATTTGCTGACTTGATGATGGTTATGTATGATTCGGAATTGAATTCCACAATTTGACTGCTAAATAGTAAAGACAAATTAACGTCATCGGACTACTTTTGACGTATTTTTTCGTATTTAAATTTCTGCAGTAAGTATGCTACTTTGCATGTGTTGTTTACTTTTTTACAGGGGGGGGGAGGGGTGGGGAAGGGGTATCTATTGTTTTCTAACTGTGTTTCTTGAAAGACTGGACGAGATAGTGTAAGCTCACAAAGTTACATGGGAGAGCTTCGAGTCGCTCGCGCTAAAGGTGATGTTAGACCGGACGATTCGCAACGACGATTTTTAGTGCAGTGCAACACAGCGCTGCAATGAACAGTGCTGCAGCCATTTGAAACAATGTCGCAACAATGTTGCAATGCTGTGTCGCGCTAAAAATCGTTGTTGCGAATCGTCCCGTGTAACATCACCTTAAAACATAATTAGCAATGCAAGGGACACTAAAGTCATTCGAAAAAGAGAGGTCGCGGAAAAGATCAAACGCCAGTCAAGTATATCTATAGATCGCTAACTTTATCGTGTGTGAGCTTTGTTGTTGCTTTTATCTGCTTGAGTAAACTGTCTTGATATTTTGTCTGTAATTGCATAATTTTTCAGAGTGGTATGGCGGGCCGTGTTGAGGGATCGCCATCTTCTTTACGGGACTTGGAAAGTCATCAAAAACTACTTCATTTTTTATTTTCCTTTAAAATAGGCAACGTCTAGTCTCCAGAATGGAAGGTTCTATTCACAGATTACAATTGTTTATATTCCACACACCGCACTTTACTAGTATCAATCTGTTCGAGTGTGGGCCTCTGTTGATTTTTTTAATTCTCCATCACCACAACGAGTGTGATCGATTTCTTTCCGCTCTGAGTCAGTGTCTTTGCCAACTCTCTTATCTAGATCGATCGGCCCGTTGAACCCAAAATAATGCAGAAGCTAATTTTCTTTAAATGTACCTTTGAATTCATGATAAATACAGCTCCACCCCTTTCACACCCTGTCTATGGCAGAGAAAAATTTAAATCTGCTTCACCAAAAGATGAAGGGCACCGTGAAGCAGTGTATGGTCTAGAAGTCACGTGCAGATGAACCAGGTTCGACTTCCGGTGAAGCTTTTTTCTTTTTCTCTGTTGTTTTTCACTCCTATTTTTCTCTTTCGCTAGTTTCCCTTCATTCTTACTGCTGACCCTTTACAGTCTCGCGAGGCTTTTGGCGATAACGTTTTTCTAGTAACCTTGGATTCTTGTGTGGTTTGTTTGTGGGCGTTTACGTTGTTCGAAGTGAGGAAAGTGAACTTTGAAGGGATTGATATGGGGATCCATTGGCCCTGAAGGGCTGAACTAAGCTCACTTAGTTGAATCCTAGTATGTCTTTTGATGAACCTACGATTGCGGTGTCTAAATTCCCGATTTTGGACGTCCACCAGCCCTCAAAAGTGTGACCTGCGATGTGACTGCTCGGAAGATTTGCTCGACAATAGAAAGAAATCTTTAAAATGCATTACACCACTGGACGTTCCATTCGAAAAAAGGGCCCAAACAATGGTTTTCTATGACAATAGGGATCTTAGCATCGTCAAATTTAAGAAATCGGAAAAGTATATCCGTGAGAAATTCGAAATTTTCATCCGTCTCTTCAACGGAAACTTTGCAAGTGCTGGCCATTTTGAAAGTCACTGACGCGAGAGGTGACGTCATACAGTCTCGAAGACTGAATCACTGATTCCCTTAGAGACACCTCCCCTCTGGCTTTTTTTCATTTTTAATTTTTTTTGAAAACGAAAACAAAGGTCTGCTATTCGGATAAAACGAACGTTTATAATCGCATCAACTGGTAAGTGTATACATAACAATTATTCACCGAAGTGGATGTGGCCAGTGGTTATCCACCACTAGCCACCGACACTGAGGTGAATAATTGTTTTGGTATATACTAAAACAGTGAGATAATTGAACACAAAAATGATGATTTTTAACTATTTACTGTTGCCAAAGATTACATTTTGGCGCGCAATGACCGAACGGCCGCGGTCGTCGCTTTTTCTTGCCGACAAATAAAACTTTTGAAGGCATTTGTTTAGCTCTTGCGGGGAAATTTCTTCAAAAGGAGTTGTGAATTCTTTTTGTATTTAAAATCATTCTGTAAAAAAGATTATTGAATTTAGTTTTAAGCTTATTTACGAACAAGTCAACAAAATAAAGTAACGCCAGACTTGAGCGAAATTTGCATTTGTAAACAAAAAACTTTTTCACCGGTTTTATCGATAAATCAGTCAAGTTAAAAAGACAAAAACTTTCAAACCAAAGACAAAGACAAAAACAAAGACAAAAACAAGACAAAAACTTTCAAACCGAACTTCGTCACCTTCTTCGTGTATTTCGGGAACAGAGTGCTTGATTAGTTTTCAAATTTTTTTGATTGTTACGGCAGCAAACCGGGAAGGCATTTTACTCGAAACTTACGCGGGTTTGACGTCGCTCGCTCGGAGGAGCTGGAGGTGAATCAGTGAATAGTCCAGGATATTCACTGACTGAGTAGCCAACCAGTGCGCGTGAAAAACACTACCACTGTTTTAGTATATACTAAAGCAAAATACTAGAGTATAAAAAATTCAAGTGATTCACTTTGAGCAAAATGACTATTTCTCAAAATTCTTTTGCACCACAAAACTAAATTACCTTAAAGGACTCACTTGGATTGTATTGACACGTGATGAGTGTGTACAGCAAATAAAGCGTAAACACAATTTTTTTATTTATTTAGTATATTTTATGGACATAAAAACGACAGGGAATAGAAAATGCGATTTACATGAGCGTAATATCCATTTAGCAGAATCATTTTGCAACACAAACCTACATTACCTAAATGGACACACTAAAGCTGTACTGTAACATGTATATTTCTTCTCTTTTCATCCCCCTATCTTTTATAAGACGAAGTACAGTCAAACCCCGCTGAAGGACACCCGCTTAATACTGGCACCTCGTTATTACGGATAGTTTGCTTTGTTCCTGGGAAATCTGTTATACCCGACAGTTGTAGAACGTTCCAAAAGCAAACATATGTAGTCTAGTCTCAGGCCACCTGGCACAATCAGAGCCTGTAGAGGTCCAGAAGCATATATACAGACAGGTTTTACAACAGATTATCAATCATGGTCAGTCCGGTCTGACACTTTCAGTTCAGGGAGGGGTCCCAGGAGGTACTGCAGTGCGGCCACTGGGTCCTTGTTTGGTGGCACATTTCCTTTCTGTGTAAAAATAAATGATAAGGACAAAACAGTTAATTAGAAAGTGGCTGCAATATTTCAGTAAAATGCAATACACTTTATCTCCGCGCGATGGCTACCGCCTTTGCGAATTAATAAAGTAAAAGTAAAAGTGAGAGAATAACTAAAACTGAAAACGACATCCTTTCTTTCCTTGCGCACGTCTCGCTCTGATTTCATAGCCTTCGTCGCAGACGAAATCTAATCACAGTTAGAGTTTTCGGAAGTTTAGTCCCGTCTGTGGCGCTGGTAGTCTGCTACACAGCCGTTTTTAGTGTCGTCACGGAGGAGCGTTGCGTGACGACACTAAAAACGGCTGTGTAGCAGACTATGGCGCTGGCTAATTTCAAAAAAGCCGATTACACATAGGGCAGCAGAATTCCCGGCAAAATAATTACAGACGTAAACACAAAAAGCAAACACCCGTTACAACGTAATCTTGGTTTTGTCAGCCTTTACAATACAGTTTGATCGTATAGTATAACTATATAACAAACTCTATTGCTACGTCATCGCTCCTTTTTGCTGGTTAAATTTTGGCTTTTTCTGTGTTGTATAAACTCGCTGCTTTTATCCAACTTGTCTGGAACAATTCCTCTGTTTAGATGGATGCTAAAGCCACGATGCACATGGACAACCTCCCGCGCGAAGACGCAGTTTAAAAATCCCATTGCTATTAAGGATACCTTAGGGCTCAGAATTGTTCAATCAAAAAATCTGATAAACGGCTACTATGGTATCTGAGCGAGAGAAACAATCACATTAACCTTTTAAACCCTAAGAGTGATCAGTATCAAAATTCTCGTGAGTTGTGATATCAAAGCTTTGTGATGAGAATTAAGATGATCACACAAGATACAATAGCGCCATTTATACGAGGAAAAATAAGACGCGTCTTACATAAGACGCGAACTGTACCACTTATACGAGCATGTCTTACCTAAGACGAGAACAGCTCGTATAAATGGTTCGCGTCTTATTTCTGTTCTTGACTCGTTTTCATGTGAATGTTGCCCGTAGCAACGGCAACCAACAAGGCGCGAAAATTTTCCCGCCAAAAATTAACGGATGAGTACCATGCGTTCGCGTCTTATGTAAGACGCGAAGGTCACTTATACAAAGTTTTTCTCGTCTTAGCTAAGACGCGTCTTATCTAAGAACAGGTGTTAAGGGATGTTCTAAAATAAGACGCGTCTTAGCTAAGTCGCGTCTTATTTTAGACGAAATGTGCCGTTTATACGGAAAGTCCGCGTTTTATTTTTCCTCGTATAAAGGGCCCTAATGAGTTGATACTTCAACAACTTCTCGCCACCACTTTAACTTATAGGAAACGTAAAGGAACAGCAAATGGGAATTTGAATTTTGATATTAGGGCTTAAAGGGTTTTAACAAATGAGTTACCATCATGTTCCCCATCAATGTGTCCATGGTATGAACAACCTCACATGCAACTCCAGATTCACTAGTTTGATACGTCCAAGGTAATGACTCAAAATTCATGATGGTGCATTGCTGGGCTTTCTCCCCGAGCACGTGACGAACTTGAGACTCAAACTCTGGGTTTCCCGGTAAACCAATTATAATGGTGCCTGGTTTAATGTGGGGTGCTAAAGCCTCTACATAAACTTGATGACAGGACGCATGCGCCATAAATACTACCATCTCAGCATCTCGCATGGCGTCTTCGGGATTCTTTGTCACCAGATCTGGTTTGGATACAATACCAGATGTCTTCTCCCCTTGAAAAAGAAATGCTACCTCAAGTTGCTTTTGCTGCATTGCAATTTCCCAGCGCTTTGCCTCATCGTCATGTAAACTAAGCACTCGAACGTCGGTATGCTTCCGAGACGATGCAATACAAGCAAACACGTGTGCTCCATCTCCACTTCCACAAATCACCAGCCTCAAAGTGTCTGTCTTCCCGCCCTATATGAATTTAATGAAAAGGAAGAAATCAGAGCTTACATTTCAGCGAACGCATTCCCTCAATCCGGCATCCCATGTTCTGATTAACTTGAACAACGTGAATAAAATACAATTCACGCTAATGAAGTTAAACATTAAATATTCTTTTCAAAAAAGGCATGGTTCAATCGAACCATAGTTATTAGAGGAGACTGGTTATGAAAAGCGGCAAACATCAATGATAAAAACAACAGTGCTGCAGTTTATGTTCAAAGCACCGTGAAAGTGCACAATCCTTTGTTTTCTGTTGGCAAATTGTTACGGAATAAATTAATGCAACGTTTTTATTGGTCAATACAATCAAAATGACAGGAATTCTTTTGAACGTTGTGCACTTTCAGGTCCACAAAAACATATAACAGAGGAGTCTGACGGGTTTCATAACCATTCCACTCAATTAACTATGATCGAACATAGTTGAAACGTTTTGCTAAACTGTGCAATTGTAGTAAAGTTCATGTCAAGGGTGTTTCTTTCTTTTGACTAAATCAGTCAATATCAAAACTAATTTTTAGCAATGCCGTTTTAATTTGTTATCGATTTTGTCCATAAGTCGCTTTTATGAAACATTAACGCTTGAAATAAGCTTAGAAGTCGAATCCAGATTTTTTCAAAATATTGCCAAATTTGCTATGATTTTTTTTTCTCATTTGACAAGTTATATGAAATGTTTGACCGTGTTTCATAAAGTCAGTAAAGTAAGAGCGTCATGTGTTATGACAGGGCTCAAAATAACAGCCGGTCAAGGGACAACGACCGACCAAGATGACCACTTGTTCGGACAAACTTTCAGGTGGCCGGTTATTCTGACCCTTCAAGTACATGGATTTCAAATAAATGAATTCAAATAACATTACGTTCCACCATATTTTTTCCCTATAATAACACAAGTGAAACGCAAGAAGCCGCATGGATAAGTCACAAAAAGATTTTTTAAGTGCAGCTTAGCGCTGCTATATACACCGATAGCCAGAATTCTTTGTCACAGATATTTTGTCACAAAAATAGTCATTTTAACGTTCGCGATAGATGCAATCAGCCTCAAACAATTAAGCGCGCACACATAGCGGAAAGAGTTTTTCTTTACATTTCTTTTCAAGCTAAAATGTCTGAAAATTATTTAAGCCCTACATGACAGTTTGTAAAGTCGCCACTTGTTATTGAGAAAATGTAACTGTGACGTACAAATAGCTTAAAACTTCCTAGGGTTCCAGCAATGCCTGCCAATCCAGTACCACCACCAATGACAGCAGTCGCCGCTGAGCCAATAACTCCAGTTGCACCTGCACTCTGACAAAGAGCAAACAGACTTCCGGCAGCCACAGATCCACCATAAATAGCTGACTGTACACCTGCTGCGATAGAACCAGCAGCTACTCCAGCGGAAGTAAATCCAGCCGCACCCAAAGCAGCACCAGCAATCACTGGAGCAGCTAGTACACCCGAAGCAGTAGCAGCCACTCCTACGGATGCAGCAGTTACAATCTTCTTGGCTGTGTTTGAGGAAGGCCTATTTTCTGGTGAAAAAAAGTTGAAATAGTATATCAAACTTTAGACAAAGTGTTTCACAACAACATCAAGCACCAAGAAGAGAGTTGAAAATACTACACGAAGCGGAGTATTTTTGAAAAAGTTCGAGGTGTTTGATATTGCGATGAAATAGTGTGCCGAACACTTGTTCAAAAGTCTCTAAAAAAATGGCTTTAGAACGAAAAAATAAAAGACTGTAAAAAAGAGGAAATTTTTCATCTGATTTCCAAAGGCACATTAACCATAAATTCCTTTGCATTTTCTCATCAATCATCAACAAGAATAACAGTAATCTACATTTTCTTGAGGCCATGCGCAAACCGATTCCCATCCTCGGAGACCAAGGGGCAGTCAATCGGGTCGGCAGAAAGGGCGCGACGAAAGTTTTCAAGTAAGGGCGAAAGAGCCCCTGGGTACCGACTCTCACATGACTATTTCCAAAAATTCAAGCCGATGCCGGCTTCTGATTGGGCACAAAAAATGCTTTGTATTATTGTGCCCAATCGGAGAACAGTTTCTCCTGAGTTCCTTTCGTGAGTGCGTACACGACGGCTATTGTTTCGATCACGGATTGTCTGGCTCATGCACCAAAGAAATGCCGGCAGTCAGGAAACTTTCAGTTTGATATAAAATCCCCATCTGATTTCAAAATACTGTCTGCCCGAAAACTAAAGACGCTTTTCCAAAAATACAAGCTTGGGCTTACAACAGGTATTCACGCTTGCATCGGTCACGTCTTGCGTAAATATTAGGGAATTTTTAAAAGATACCACGACGGCTGACAATCACGAAAACGTCGCATGGAAAAGGGAATTCACATTTTTTCAGTTTCTATCGTGATTATTCCAACTCGCTTACTTTTTCAAATGCAAGCGAACTCTTCTGGAGCTGAATTTCTATCAACATATCCAAGTTCATGAAGAGAATGAATTTTGTCATTGCTTGTTTACGTCCTTCACAAAACATGAAATTAGGCATTTTCACGGGTAGTCGTGCAGTTGACGGCAAAGAAATGTACAAAAAAGTGTGATGCACGTGCAAAGTTGTTGTTTTGCCTTGTCAAGCTATTGCTTATTTGACTTTCTCGTCGCCGCCGCATCTTTATCTTCCTATTATTTACGATACATTGTGATGAGTCAAAAACAGAGTATTCTCGGGGCAAATTGAATTGCTCCTGCTGATAGCATCCCAAACGTTTTTTCGACTCATCGGTAGTTCCTTCGTTTCTGGTTAGGAAAGTAGAAAATAAAAGTTTCCCTGGCTCGCACAAGCTTAGTGAACGAACCGGGCAAGTGTGGCAAGACAATAGCCGTCGTGTACGAACTCACGAAAAGAACTCAGGAGAAACTGTTCGCCGATTGGGCACAATAATACAAAGCATTTTTTGTGCCCAATCAGGAGCCGGCATCCGCTTGAATTTTTGGAAATAGCTCGGTGAGAGTCGGTACCCAGGGGCTCTTTCGCCCGTACTTGAAAACTTTCGTCGCGCCCTTTCTGCCGACCCGACTGACTGCCCCTGGGTCTCCGAGGATGACCGATTAGATTTGGGACACTCAGAGGGAGCCGGTAGGAGCGAGGAGCCCCTGGTAGAAGCAAGTTCGTCGCTATGGGGAGGTGGGATGGGCATGTGAGAAAAGTGCCCCCCCCCCCTTCAAAGAAAAGAAAAAAAAAACAATAGCCGGAGCACGCTATTGGGTAAGAGAAAATGACCTTATAGAAGAAACCCACAATGCACAGACACGTATAGAATAGCCATGCACGGGCTATATGCTGCGTGCTAGTGTTGCGCAATGCAAGTTTAAGCTCTTCTCTGTGTTGTATCTGTATGTGCTACTCGTGCTGTCAAATATACCAGCTTTCCAACACAGAACTATCAGGAAATGGTCCATGAGGGGGTTAAACGATACAAATGAGTTGTGTAACTTAAAGCAGCTAGGTAGCTATGTTTAGGACAGTACATCTTCAGCGCCATAAATCTGATTTTACAATATACGAAAGACTTCAGGAATTTTAGATTTACAATTCACTGCTTGGGACGACTAATTCTCATAGGAGCTTTTGACTAGCTGAGGCTCTCACCTTTGGTCCAAGGTGGCCCTTCATTGGCAAAAGTTACATCCTTCTCCTTTGGTTCATCATCTAATTCCTCGTTTTCCACATCCTGTAGTTCCACCGATTTCTTCTTTTTGACATCTTGGACTTCCTGTAGAACAAAATCATTCTTCATTCCTGTTACTTGGTAGACATGAATTGTCTCATCAAGAAAACGTTTACCGTTATTCGAAGCGCGCAAAATATCTAGTACACAGTGAAAGGGAACAGTCATATGACTGACAAATTTGCCCAAAAAACAGTGGGAAAACCCTTCCATTTCACGAACTGAGCCCTTGTTTGGAACTAAAAGGGTTAAATTACATCCATTCTGAATTTACAAGCTATATACAGTCGCTTCTTTTTGGGCTTCCTCGCCACTTTATCTTTTACGAAAGTTAAGTTACATAATATTGGCTTAATAATCTTTAGGGTTTGTTTCCATAGTTTCCTGAGAGCTGGATCGGAATTATTACTTTCTCAGTAGGTAAGAGGTTCCCTGGTATAGTTTTGACCGAGCTGGACCCGGTTTTTTCGCGTTGCTTGCAGGATATTGAAACTCCTATTTAAGCTACGCTACGCTTGTAGTATAAAAAAATTGCACTGCCACTCGGTCAACAGTATTGCTTGCATCAGTCAACTCCAACTCCTTTCATGTAAATTAGAATAATGCAAGTCTTAGGACTGCAGTGAGATGATGTTATCATTTCTCCCTGCGGTTATTGCGACGTTTGCTAGCTAGGGAACAACATCATTTTTGTGGCGAGAACAGTACAACCGTTCTGACTGGTTTAATGTTGACCTTACACATTTATCAGGCCCTATCAAGGACCTGAAATTCTCGTTTTCCAATTGGCTGCTTAACAGCCAATTACAGGAGCCACTAATGGGCTCCTGCCAATTACAAGGGCTTGATCTCGGATCCTCTTTTCCTTACAGGAGATGAAGGTATACATTGTTCCTTTTTTGTTTGGCCCTTTGTCTTTGGGGATAGCTTAAAATATCCGCTGTTTTCTGTGGCCAAAAAGTAGTATTCGCGCCACAAGAGAGGCTCTCTTGACTGGTTCTTGTACACATCCACTGTCCAACATACATTGATCTGAAAGAGGTCTTTGATTGATCTGTTTCTAAGAAACACCCAAGGAAGCTTGAGCTTGGCACACTATTGAAAGATCATGATGCAAACATCATGCATTAAACCCTACGAATAATACGGATTTACAACTTTCTTTCCACTTTTTATTCTTTTTAAATAGTGACATACCGCGTTGCCATTCTAAAAAATTGTAAAGTAAAGTACTCTATTTCAAAAAAAATTTCTTTTGAAGATTAAAAGTTTAAGAAATAGCCAGTTTTTCAAAACGCTCGAAATGCAGTCTCAGACAACCCACCCCCTCCCCCCCCCCTACCCGGCCTCGTTCGGTCCGTCTCCTCGTTGGATCACTACCCATATGCAGATGGGCTTTGGCCAGTGTGCGCCTTTACCTTTACCCTCCCTGGGAATTAAAACATTGCAGAGCTATCTGAATTCAGCCAATTTTGAGAATCACTCTTGGAAACAAATTACCTCAGCAGATTCTCCTGATCCAGTGGTGTTTCCAATGTCCGACTCTAAACCTTTAATAGAGGAAAAGGTGGATTAAGCCATTATGGATTGTTCCTGAAAAACCACTAGGCTTACGTAATGATACGGGTAAGACGGGAAGCATTTTTTTTTGTTATGGTGCCATCACATAGGAATATTCATCATTTTCACACAGAGAATGCATAAAACTACAGAGGCAGGTTACCAAATAAAATGTATTTTAACTCCGTTTTAAGACTTTTTTTAAATTTTCACCTTGACCTGCACAAAAAAAAAAAAATGAACACTTAACTTACCAGTGGCATTTGCTGCAATGGAGCTGATCCCTACCAAAACTTGATGCATCTCTCCAAGCTCTGAACTCATCATTTTGGTTTCTTCCTTAAGACCTTCTATTTCAACTTTGAGGTCATCTGGGGATTTCTTAACTTCAACACCTTCCTCATACCACCTCTTTAGTTCCTGAACATTCCTTTCATCCTCTTTTGTAAGAGGAGCAGTCAAAAGATTATTGATGGCTTTCTGCCAATTACTTTTTGTGGTTGAACTGATTTGTCCTGCAATTCTTAATAGGGTTTGTTTGATGTAATCCCAAAGGAAGTTAAAGTCATCATCTGTGATCTCCATATGATGCACATGTCCATAGACTGTATTGCGGCAATTTTTTATTCTCACTAAATCTGCAGTAAGACTTAAATCACTTGTTGCTGGTGGAGCATCCCATCCTGTAGGTGGAGGGGTGAGGCCACAAATTGTCCTTAGTAATTTGAACAACAGAGTGAGATCAAAATCTCTTGACTCACCATATACTCCTGGGGAGGGATAAAGACAATCTCTCTGAAGTTTAGTTAGTTTTGCTCTGTTGAGCAGAATCTCTATGGCAGGATTCCTTAGTCTTGCGGGAAGATGACTTGGTGGGCAATGATGGTCAAAGATTTCTCTGAGCAGACTGGTGCCGCCACATATTAAGAGTCGTGTCAGGCGTTGAAAGTTTTCTTTTACTGCTGTAAACAATAGCCAAAAAAGTTAACAATTTTGCATGTTCCTCACAAAGGATTTTTGTGTTAGACAAGACTTTGTTATAAGGAAGTTAGTTAGAAAACAAGTTAGGATCATCGTGTGGCACCAAAGTTTTGCTGGAGATTATTTTTTCGGATTGGCGATTTTTTGTGTTTTGTGGGAACTAATTTTTGCGATTAGGACAGATTGGTTTTTCTTGATGGGAATTGATTTTTGCGATTTTCAGAAATCACCCAGAACTCAGCATTGATAATATTTTCGTTTTTATTGAGTGCGTGCAATATAAATACATATTTTCAAACAATAAACCAGTATTTCGTTGTATACCGTTTTGTTTCGGAATGAAAGAGACAAGTTGTGATTGAACAGACACGATTTCTTGGTATTGTATTTTTGTGTAGCGAATTTAAGTTAGAGAATACAATGTATTTTTTTGCGGGAAAAATGTTTGCGGTAATTTTTATTTTCGGGAACTTATTCTTGCGGATCGCTGGAAAAATAGCAAAAATTAGAACCCGCAAAAAGTTCGTGCCAAACGGTAATATACACGCTGCTTTGCGAAAAATGTCGTAAACTTTGACTGTGTTTAAACCAATCAGAAGTGCACTGAGTAGAGACGATAGTGAAGCGCTTTTTTGCATTCTGACATGTTTATTACCTTTGGTTCTTTTCTTTTTACCTGGAACATTACTTAAAAGTAATTCAATCGGGCCAGCTTACCGTGACAATTTAAGAAGTAATTTTTACATTCTCTGTACTTTTCATCTGAGATACTTGTAGTAAGTATTAGGTCAGTTAGGCCCAGTGTCTTCAGAATCTCTTCTGTCACCAGGTGTTTCTGTGCCATTTCATTCAGGTGACCAATGCAGTAGTCGTCCCACAAATCCTCAAGGATCTCCAGAGTGCTGCACTTTACTTTGATTATTAAACTCCCACAGTGGGTGTCAACAATTAGCACTTTGCGCAGTTCAGTGAGATACCGTACAAAATCATTTAACTCCTCTCGAGATGAAGGGTTAACATTTACCAAGTAATTGGAAGCAACTAGATTTAGAATTGCTTGTGTAGATGGAATGCCATTTTGCTCGCTCTGCTCTGGATTAGTCTGACAATCAATCGTCAAAGACAGAACTGTTTAAAAAGAAATATTATAAATAGGGTTGTTATGGTTTAAGGGATTACTCTGGTTAATAGTTATTGGCTCCATGCAATGGCATCAGAATAGGCACATGGACCACCCCCCTCTGCTCTGGATTAGTCTGACAATCAATCGTCAAAGACAGAACTGTTTAAAAAGAAATATTATAAGTTAATAAGTTTAAAGTAACTGCCAGTACTTATACAGATCATCGTGAGAGAACCCCACAATATTAAGATTATAAGGCTACAAAACTCCCTCTAGGACAACACATTCCAAATGTCAACTCATTATTTCTCCCTTATTGCAGGTTACAAAACATATTAAAATATTTTAAACCACCAGTGTTAAATCTAGACCATTTAACATGCAGTCTCTTGTCAAACACATGACCCTAATTATTTCATCATTCCCACATGTAGGGTCCATACAATTTTCTTGTTATATTTAATTTGCATGCAATAATTTAAGAGTTAGAAAATCCTTTGGAAATAAAACTGGCCTTGTGATGGATACCTGTCTCCTGTATTAAGTGGTCAGTTAACTTGTTCTAAAGTCCCGAGGATGAGCCCTGCATACAAGTTTGACTGTATGAAGAGGGCAGAAAGTACACATGAAGTGTGCAGAAACTCAACTTCCAGTGGCCAATTTGCCGCTCAGCAATTAATCAAGCCAGTTGTTCGATTTGTGTGCAGTGTCATTAACTCATAGACATTCCCATTCTGTTACTAAATCAGCCTAATATATGTCTTCCCAGGTGGCCTCTCTAGATCTGTCCTTTATGTGAGAACAAAGCAGAGAATCCCACCTGGGGCAAACCTAGGTTGCTGAGTGGGGTTGGCAGGATTTTGCCTGGAACGTAGCTGGGATTGTGGGTGTTACTGATGGGATCCGGCCTGGCTTTTTTTACCTGGGATGGACTGGCAGCCCCTACACCATCACACATTTCTTTCCAGGACAAAGCAGGACAAGGAAGACACGGATTGGATCCTGCACGGGCCATGGCACAAGGAATTAAGGAGACTATACATGGGGCTGAGTGGGGTGTATCGAATATTGAACTTAGAAATCTGACATAAATCTATTGTAAGAATAATTTTTACGTCCCTTAGATAAAGATAAAATTATTATACAGGACAATAACACAGCCCAACGAAAATTCTGTCCAATACCCCACGGCTAGTGGAATCGACCCATCAGGCTAACATGTTTTAGCATGAATTTTTTTCAAAAGCAAAAAACAATTTGCCAGGGTAAGCAAACCTTATCAATGTGGGTTGGTAGTCCTCAAGAGGACTGTTCCTGAGGCCAGGCTAAAAGACTTTAACAACAGTTTGCCCATTAAAGACAAGTATTCTTTTTAATTTTCACCTCACCCTGTGAACAAATACTGAAAACTTAACTTACCAGTGGCATTTGCTTCAGAGTTAGCAACTGCAATGGAGCTGAACCCTACCAAAACTTGATGCATCTCTCCAAGCTCAGAGCTCATCTTTTTGGTTTCTTCCTTAAGACCTTCTATTTCAACTTTGAGGTCATCTAGGGATTTCTTAACTTCAACATCTTCCTCATACCACCTCTTTAGTTCCTGAACATTCTTTTTATCCTCTTTTGTAAGAGAAGCAGTCAAAAGATTATTGATGGCTTTCTGCCAATTACTTTTTGCGGCTGAACTGATTTGTTCTGCAATTCTTAATAGGGTTTTTTTGATGTAAGCCCAAAGGAATTTAAAATTGTCATCTGAGATCTCCATATCATGCGGGTGTCCATAGACCATATTGCGGAAATTTTTTATTCTCACTAAATCTGCAGCAAGACTTAAATCACTTGTTGCTGGTGGAGCATCCCATCCTGTAGGTGGAGGTGTGATGCCACAAATTGTCCTCAGTAATTTGAACAAAAGAGTGAGATCAAAATCTTTAGACTCACCATATACCCCTGGGGAGGGATAAAGACAATCCCTCTGAGGATTAGTTAGTTTTGCTCCGTTAAGCAGATCCTCTGTGGCAGGATTCCTTAGTCTTGTGGGAAGATGACTAGGTGGGCAATGATGGTCAAAAATTTCTCTAAGTAGACTTGTGCCTCCACAAATTAAAAGTCGTGTCAGACGTTGAAAGTTTTCTTTTCCTGCTGTTGTACAAAGGACTGATGCCGCAGATGCCATTTCACTTATTGTTGCTACCCCACTTACATGGCTTCATTTTATATGCCAATCTAAAATATCTGCAAAAACAAAGTACATGAAAGCAATTGGTCAGATCATTTTTTTTGCGCAATGGTTTTTACTAAGAACAAGTCTATAATCCCTTTTGTGGGATAATAGGATTGAGTGAATTCCAGTTATACATTGTGATTATTAAAATCAGAATTATAAAATAAATTTTGTCTTCTGTGACTACTACTACTTGTATATGAAAAAACACAGAATTGGATTGTTGAGTCAAAGTTATGGTACAATTTAAAAAATTATGGATGTTTTTTAATATCTAAAACTTATGAGAACAAGAGCTATTTTCTGAGATGCAAAGAATTGTGTTATTAACCTCAGTCTGTAGATCTGAGAACTGGAAGATATTCTCTGAGCAGAACACTCTGAGGCAAAAGATAAAATACTGCAGAAGTTGGCATCTCTAACCTTTTCACTGCCAGAGTAAACTGTTGGAGTCCTCTGTTAGGTAGTACTAACTTTTTTTAAGTCTGTGGACAAAATGACCGTTCAAATGAAACCTCTCTGTCTGTACTTTCAAATTGTGCTATTTGTTTTCCAAATTCTACAGAATGAAATTTGGGAAATTTTTCGAATAATTGCCCTTGGTCGCACTTGGCACTAAAAGGGTTAAAGTGTATGCAGGTACAGATGTACCTTTATTGCCTTTCTATCTAAAGTGTGCATGCATCATGTGTCTTTTCTTGGAGGGTAGCAGTTCCTCATATAGCCTAGTGTTAGCTGTACCTCCCCCACATATTTTTCCTTTGTCAGGGGGAGGGTGTGGCTACATGTAGGCTATTCCTCAGGGCCCTGTGTATTCCATAGGATCCCATTAGATTGAAACAGGAGCTGTGCAGCTCCGTTTCTGGTGAACATGCACCCTTGCTAACTCAATTGTAAGCAGACTGCATTGCTCGACCCATTTAATTTTACTGATGTAAATCCTGTGGGGCAGGCCTGAAAATAACTACATCCTTTGGGGTGGTGAATGGTAAAATCAGAGACTCAGACATGAAGATGCCAAGGCCCTTGTTGAAAATCCAAGCCCAGGACTTAAAATTTGAGTCTGATAAGACCTTTTAATTTGTTATGCCAAAACCAAATGGGAGAAGTGGCGAGGGATAATAATAATAAAAAAACTGAACAAATGAGTATGCAGGGCATAACAGAAGGCTTACAGTGCATTATAAGTTGAAACACATATCCTGTCTTAATTATATTTTCCTCGCAGAGTTTGATGTATGTAACTTACTGTGTCCTTAATAAACTCTGAAAACCTACTCTTGAAAGCCAAGATTCTGAGATTCTTACCGCAGAAAACTGAAAACTCAGTTGACACAGGAAAAAACATGGAAAATGAAACTTTGAGCCTTGATCCTCCCCAAAACACTTCCGATAGATCAGGCCGAAATTTTCTGAGAGCCACGTTTCTCGAGGTGCCATTCACAACCCCTATATACAGCAAATCTTACCAGAATGCATAGTTTCTACAATATAAATACTGGCCCTTAATATTTCAGTTTTGTGTGAAACACATAATTTCATCTACATAATTTGCATTATTGATCACAAAAAAATGACCATATGTGTCATAAATTTAGGTTAACGGTATGACAATACCTCTTTATGAACTTAGAAATTACTGTATAACTAAATAAAAATTAAATCCTGGTTAAATTTTTTTAGCCTAGGTTGATTCTCAATTTCCCTTGTCTCCTAGCCCTAATTCATGAATAATTAGTGCTAGCAGACAAAGCAAACTGATAATCAAACTAGGTAAAAAAATTTTAACCTGAATTTGATTTTGAACTGCAACACACATGTCAAGTTTGTGTGAACTTAAATTAAAAATAAAAAAGTGTCACATTATCTTTAACTTAAGACAATTTACAGGACGTCGAGTATACACTGGAGACAACCAAAATACCGGTGCTGTCTTGAATATCAGCAGCTGCGACTCCAGATAACAAAAGCGATAATATTACAAAGGCGATGTTGAATACACATGCAAAAAACTAAAGTGTAAAGCCCACCGCATGCGATCAAGTTCCACAATAAATCTGTTCACGAACACTCAGTCATTTGTCTTCCTTTAGACTCCGAAAGGAGACATCCTTGGCCAAGATCAATGAGCCACCGAAAACTTGTTCTATCTGTCTCATCATCGGGTCGAGCAAATGGTAATTTCATTTTTAAAAATAATAAGCTTATTGGACTGAAGGCAACTGAGATGTATATATTAAGAAAACGAGTTCAAGTCCAAACAGTCGACAACAGCGACAACGATTATATGGATGGATTTGACATACCTTTGAAAGCTTTGTCACTAGAGAAAAAAAGTCAAACGGAGCAAACTTCACAGAAAAACACAGCAGAGCAAAAAACAACACAACATCGTTCCAACGTGGTTTCAGTTTTGTAAGGATTTGATCACATGATCGCGCATGCCAAAACAACCCAGACTACAGACTCGCAGACTGACAGGTGTTTTTCTTTCGTGCGAACGTACGTAAAATTTACGCGCGTATTAAAAAATAAACCGAAGGCCTGAAAGGCGCGCGTAAACGTAGAAGTTGAGCGAGATTCAACGTTTACGTTTACGCGTGTAACTTTTACGCGCGCGGTTCGCACGGAAAAATTACGCGAAAGTAGAAATCCATTTAAAACGAGGTAAACGTTGTTGGGAAATGCCCTAACAGATTCCCTGACAACTGACAGGAGCTACCCGTCGAATTCCACCAGTCCCCTCTCCCCCATTAAAAATGAACGGTCCCCTTCCCCCCCCCCCCCCCCCCATATCGCATTCCTCATCAACGTCACCAGTGCTCGAGTGTTAACAGAAGGTCTCATAATCGACCAATAAGAAGTTGTAATGGAATCCAGTATACCGGAACGATCCTTTGTTAAGAAAGTTTGCAGTCGTTACCTTGCTCTCTCCCCATTCCCCCTTCGTGCTTTCCCCCGTCTTCCCAGTGTACAATTTAACTCGCTCCCCACGTTTTGCTATCTGAACACCTGGACTGAGGCTAGGAACAGACGTCTTTTAAACAAACTACTTAAGGAGGCTTCCTTGTTACCAGGCATCCACAGACGATCATTCACTGATGGGGATCTTTCCTCAAAGTTCATTTTTATTTGGTGTATCATTTTATCAATGCTGTATTTTTTTTTTGCTGTTTTATGGGAGTAATGCATATACAGTTGACTGCAACATATTGCTCTGAGTCGCTGTGACATTGTAGGTTGTTATTACGGGAGTTTTTGAAGTTGCAACCACATCTCAGCTCTTATTTCGCACGCGACAAATTGCGAGATAAAACCGTGTAAAGGGCCGGGTAAAAGATCATTCAGGAAGAATCCCTTGCCTGGTACGTAGAAGTCTAGACGAGGAAAAATAAGACGCGTGTTAAATAAGACGCGAACTGTACCATTTATACGAGCATGTCTTATCTAATAAGACGCGTCTTAGCTAAGCCGCGTCTTATTTTAGACGAAATGTACCGTTTATACGGAAAGTTCGCGTCTTATTTAAGACGCGTCTTATGTAAGACGCGTCTTATTTTTCCTCGTATAAATGGCCCTAATCATGAAAACTGGATAAACTTTATTCTTAACAGAGTACATCGCAATTGTGGAAGAAACAGTGCAAACTAGAAGCTTTTGTTGTGAAGTATTTTGTATGTTATAATCTATTATAACTACTCCATGTTATTTCACTCGTGCCTAGAGTTATGATCAGTTTGTGGATCAAGATTAATCCGTATTTGTATTAACAGGTTATCGCTGACCTGGATTGTTAGCTACCCAGAGTTCGTTCCTGCCTAGCTGGTTTAAGGTAGCTATCTCGTAAGTTTTGCTGTCACGCTTTCATTGGTTTTCCTATATGTTTGTTTATTCTACCAGGGGCACCCAACGTCAGTTTTTGGAAAATATCTGTTCGGAAGACGATTTGAGATCTAGAATTTCGGAACATCTGTAGTAAAATTTCTTGCTTGCCTGCTTCTCCTAGGGTTTTCGAACATCTAAAAAATGGTATAATTGCCCATTTTAACGGATTTTAACCCTCAAAAGGTCTGTTATAGAATTTTCGGAATCCTTTTTTCTGGCTGAAATTTTCTAAAAGGTAAGTTTTGATGCCTATAATTTTCGGATTACTAGACTTTCAGCTAGGAAATCCGAACAGATGAAAAATTTTGGGGTATAAAAATATGCCTATATCTACAGTTTAAATACTAAAATACGTTCGACAATGCTATGTTTAAGTGGTTTTGAACCATGTTCTCGTTGGGAGCCGAACGTACCTTCATTCAAATTACGTTGACAACTTTTTGGCGCAGATGTTAGTATGATCATAGGAAAATGATAGTTAAATGTTAGGTTGTCGATTGGTGGTTGTAGGCCGGTGTACAGTGAGTAGTCAAACTGTATTCGTTAAGTTATACTGTAAACGAGACATATGAGCTGCTGTAAAGATTAAAGAACACCAACATTCAGATACCTGGTACCTCTTCGCTAAGTCAGGGAGTTGGTCATAAACCCCCCACACTTTGTTATATGTAAATATGATTCGTTCACCCATTAAACATAAGGAATAATAATAAACAGTTAAATTTTTTTCACAATATGGGTATGTATTTTTATCTGAAAGCCTGCTGTTGCTGAGGCTACTTTTAAAAGTGAAATTGCTTTACTTACAGTAAGATAATAACCGTTTGTTGAGTCAGTAAGCGGCTTTAAATTTTTGGTAAGTACGTTTGCTGTCTAGAATTACAAGTTCTGAGCCCCTAGTAGGGCCCGTTTCAAACGTCGTGGTAATCAGAAGTATATATAACCCTGCTTCTGATGATCAAAATGAATTCGACGTTTCGGCAGTGACACGACTTGGTTTTAGACGCCGTCTTGCTTCCGTACCGAACTCAACTCGGGTATTATAAGACAGTGTATTAGAATAAGATGAAAACGTTTTATTACTGAGTTGATTTCTTTATTTGACTGAATTGAATCCGAATTAAAGTCTGAAACCAAGTTGTGCTACAGTGGTATTACAGTTGAGCCAGATAAAGTGAACACTGTTTAAAGTTTTCAGACTGATTACCGATACGATGCTAATTAACTATTTTTCTAAGTGTTTGAAAACTAAACTGGTGTTATGCCAATTTGCCAGCATAATTTTATTTGGGCGCGTCCGTTTTCAATGATTCGAGAAGCTCAATATTTTACTACATTTAACAATTATTCTTTGAAATCGAGGTGAATAGTTGTTTGATTATTTACCGAGTTGCGAAAGCGGCAGGTAAATATTCCTAAAGCCACTATTCACCGAGACTGAAAAGAATAATTGTTTTAGTATATATACACACGAAGTGGTCTCAACAAAATTCAGAAACCCTTAAAAAGGAAGATTTGATTAACGAATCAAATCTCGCGAAAGTTTAAAAATATCATAAAGCCGTCTTGCAGTTGGCACTTTAAACTGTGACCATCGGCGTTTTCCCCATTCCATTCCGCTCAGGGTAGGCAGTTTTGATTGATGACTTCGATGAAACGGAAGCCGCAAAAGCCAAAAACTCGAGTGACGCTCGATTAGAAACGGCGAAAGACTCGCCATGACATCCCTCAAAACCGTGCAGATGAGTGGAAGTTTCTGCAACCTTACGGGGTATGATAAAGCCTTCCATCGGTGAACACTTTAAACTGTGGCCATCGGCGTTTTTTCCATTCTTTTCCGCTCAGGAAAGGCTATTTTGATTGATGACTTCTCTAAATCAGAAGTCGCAAAAGTCACGAGACGTTAAACACTCGTTTTGAAACATCGCAAGACTCGCCATGATATTCCCCGCAGCTGCATGATATTTATCGTTAAAATAATACTAAATCTTCCTTGTTTGGTCATGATATTTGCTTGAAAGGCCGGCTATATGCCTCCTCAACATTCTGGGCATTCAAGGTACATAGTTGCGTTAGCCTGTGGGTTAAAGTAACGAAGAAACCAAATAGCATCGGGCGTCTATCTTAGCAGTGCTTCGCGCCAAAACAGAGCAGCAACTTTGCAACCGGATGTGATGTCATAAATCGGTGGATCATAGGTATACGAATTTTTGCTAAGCCGTGCCCCCTCCCCC
>BOPM01000732.1:80177-90848 GCA_022179025.1 Porites australiensis
CCCGGCCCCCCCCCCCCCCCACTGTACAAGCCCCATCAGGTTTTGCATTCCCTTACCACTACCACTCACTACCCACCCCCCACCCCCACTCCCCATCGAACGCAGTCCCCTAATTTGCAATATTACTAGTGTACCCATTGTGCTGCCACTGTGGCTTTTTAAAATTGGAAAAGATTAAATGATAAAATATATAATTTTTTTTTCCTTTTGGTTCTTATTCTTGTTTTCGTTCCCTTTAGTTCTTTGAAAGCATAGTTACTCTTAACCTTTTCAAATATTTATGGCAATATAAGCAGCGTTAATAAGAGACAGCAAGCAGGCAGTATATAATTATTCATTAGCAAAGCTTTATTGATCCGCCGTGCCTCAAGTCATACCGAGAATCAGTCATCAAAATTCAGGCATAAATTCTAGACAGAAAAAGAAATTGAACGCTATCATTTCACACTCGAAAATCTCACTATTCTCTTAGCCCTATTTCTTGAAAACTTTCCGCTGTAGGTTTTGCCGCCGAGAAAATTAACTCCCATTTTAGAGTAGCACATAAAAGGAATAAAAAGAGGTAAGAAAATTGTTGCATTTTTTCAAAGAGACGTTCAGTGTGGTTATTTTTGTAATTACAGGAACGAGTGATGAACTGAAAAAAATTTGTACCAGCCAATTTTTTTTTGGACCATCAACAAGTGGCAGGGCTAGGGACGTCTTCCCCATGGCCACTCCCTCCGCTACCCCTGGGTTGGTCAAGGGGAAAAAATCATCGGAAAAGTGAAAACTGAGTACAAATTACTTATGATAAATGGAACGATAACTTAATTTCGTTATCCATAAAAAAATATTTCGATTATGCATTATCCTTAAAATTATTTTGCTGATTATGCCTTCTCCCTTCAATGATTTGTCCAGTCCCTTGTTGATCGATTCATTCTCGACATGACATCGTCGACAGAAATCGGACGTTTCCGTTTCGCCCTCCAAAAAAATCAATTACAATTCGACTAAAACTTGCAGGGAAATTGATTTTGGTAAATACAACCTGTTGGAAGGTCGATGAATAGTTTTCAGTGACCAAGCAACCCATTTTTAGATAAAGCCCGTTTGAAGGCTGGGTGACCATTGTCCACGGCAGTTAAGTAAAGGCGAAATTGTTGAGGGATAAGCATGCTGTTTTTACAACTTTTCGTCATACTTTTGACATGCCACAAAGGAAAGGCAGCTACAGATAGTCCTACTACCTACGAAGCAGATTCTATAGATGCTTGCCAAAAGAGAGTGATTGAAGAATGTTCAGAACATTCGAAGGGGCTTTTGAAAGCTATCGAAAGTGGAAGTGGGCGACGGTTGAAGGAGGAGTGTGACTCGCTGCAAGTAAGTAAACTTGCCCTCTTTTCAAACAAGCATAGCAAGTTTTAATTCACTTAACAAAATAGAAACTTGCGTAATTTGAGTGTTACACTTCTGTTTTATGGGAATGGCAGAAAATTCGAATAATTTTAACGACATTCAGCTCTTTCAGAATCCGTGCATTTTTCTTCTGCATTGAGTGTTACTGTTTACCCATTGTACGTGCCTTTAACTTAAACCATTCAAACTGCAGTCAGACTAGAAAACTTTGGTGAAGGTTTAAAAATAAAAAGTAAATTAAAAATAAAACATAAATGATAATAATAATAATAATAATAATAATAATAATTTATTAAACATATTTTATTGATAACAATTCTCACTATTAAAATTCTATTTACAATTAATTCACTTTAAAAAAAAACTATTTCGTTAAAACACTATTTACAATTCCTGTCGTTAAAAAACAACACTTAGTTTTGATTAGAAAAATATTCATTTCATTAAACAAGAATTATTCAAATTAAGAACATTTCATTTCAATTAAAACAATTCAGTTCGATTAAAAGAAAAAAGAAGAAAATATTTTCAAGGCCAATTGCATTCTTACTAAGATAATCAATAATTCCCCCTTTTTAGTGATTTTTTTTAGTATAATAATGGTAATAATCAGTGATAATAATAAAAATATATAATAGTGATTATGATATTAATAACAATAATAATTATTCAATACTTATTTCCAGTTTCTGTGCTTTGTTTTTTCTTTTCTAATCATATATTTTTTCGTTTTTCTCTTGGTTTGTCTTCCCCTTACGCCTCCTGCTAGCCTTTTACCCGAGCGACGTGAGGTTTTGCTATAAACGTCTTATTGTTGAGAGCAGGGAGGTTGCTAATTTCTGACTCGGGGTTCGGTTGTCCAAACGACGATATTTTAGATTAAACTTTGTCCCTTGTTTTCTTGGGTCTTATGCTGAGCGCCTTCTAAACCAACCTAGTGGCAGGTATATTTTTAAACAGTTACATTCTTTTGTGATGCAAACAGTGGAACCTAGATATAACGGACCTCCATATAACGAAGTCCTCGGTGTAACGACCGATTTTCTTTACCCCAGCAATAGTAAAACATGTGAAAAAGATCCTCAATATGACGAAACGGCTCTTTATAGCGAACAAATTTTGACAGTCCCTTGGCCCTGCGTTATAACGAGGTCCCACCGTAATCACTTACTAATCGCAATACTTCGATCAGGCAATGACGTCATTTGGATGTGCGAGGATTTTTGTAGTCTCGTGTTTAAGTTTACAGAGCAGAATTTGATAATCTATTTTCTGCGATGTTGAATGCTTTGAACAAATCTGTTTAGGAAAAACTTCAGCAGAGTTTATTTAATTTGACCAAACCGACTCTTTATTTAACAAGATGAACGAGTTTAAGAGAGTTAGAATCCAGATTCCTTGAGACCCAACCTGACACAAAATTTCCACGTAAACCAGGGGCACCCAACGACCGTTTTACCTCCTAAATATATTGAAAACACCTATTAGACTATAGAGAGTACTTTTGGATCTCTAGAAATGCATTCTAAGCGGCGCTATAAAATTTGTAATTGTTCGGTCATCCTAGGGAAACTTGAGTCTTTTCGAAATTACAAGGGCTTCAGTATTATTTTCTGGAAAATTTTAGTCGCAAATGAACGTTTTAAGAAAGTGAGAAGTCTTCTGATTCCTCTCTACATCACATTTTTGAGTTCGAAAATTTTAAGTTTCCTTTTCTTAAGAAAAATAGCCTAACTTGGGGAATGAAATGTGAAAAAATGGATTTGCAAATATAGGGAATTGATTCGAAAATTGTTCATGAATGGAACGGTCATCTGGAAATTTTAATCCGTCCTCAACCAAGAGAAAATTTCAAGGCCATATTTGCCTCTCCGAACAGATATTTTACACAAAACAGTCGTTGGGTGCTCCTATACGCTCTGCAAACAGAGCGAGGACGATTTTTTCATGACTCTTTCAGAAAGAACTTGCATGAATAGTAGTGATATGGTTCTCTTGATAGTAAGCAGTTCAGGGTCATCAGGTTTAAGAGGGAAATTTCCTTGGCAAAATTTAACTGATACGTTTTATATCCTAAAGCTTTTCTGAGTCTAAACGATTTAGAAATTTTTAAGTCCTTCGGTAATTGACTCTGAATTGAAGGTTTTTATTCTCTCCGTCACCGAAGAGGGAATGAAAAGAGGACTTGGAAACGTGGCAAGTACCTTCTCGGCTAAATTAGAACTTTGAACCTAGGTAACAATATTTACATGTGACAGAAAATGTACAAATTTAATGGAAGAAGTTATAGTAACAGATGACACTAGAGCTGCCTCCGCTCTCTATGTTGTCGGTCAATAGTATTCTTGTTCTTTGTGTGGCTCTTTGAAATATATCGATTCATACTGAAGATTTTTTAGCCACGTACTCCATACAATGGGTGCAGAGGTAAAAACAGGAAACGCAAGGTTCCATCATGACTGATTTAGGTCGATTTACACAGCTTTCATTAAAAAATGCTCAGTTTTGAGATTTGATTAGAAGTGGTATGAACTTTTCTCTATTTCTCCTTCACTTATTACATAATACGGTTCATTTTTTTAGCCGGTAAGTAAGCCTTAGAAATTAAAAGGTTTGATCAATTCAGGCTCGCGCGTTCTGGTCATTTTTTTAAACTATTAAAACAATGCTTTAAGAAAAGACGTTATAGGAGGACATCTGCGAGCATTGCATACGTCAGCACAACATTTGTCTGCGAATTTCTGTAATCGTCCATCGGTCTGCTAGTGATAAGCTAACCGTTGATTCACTCATTTGCACAGGGAAATTTGCTTGTTTGTGGACTGAGTCTTATTCCCTCCAAAAGATTTGTGCCCGGCAAGCCCAGCTTTTCTAGGATTTGTGTATGATAAACTGGTGTCTGGCAATCTCTTGCTCGATTTTTGAAAATATTATCGCCAGATGGACCTTTTGCGTCCGACAGTTTTTTTCGGCCAAAAACTCCAAAGTAGCTATCATAAAAACTAAGACTGCAACCATTACTTTTTTTCTCTTCTCCTCCTTTCCTTCTCGGCCTTAAGAAACCTGCCTTTTGACGCCTTTTCATTCAAATGACTGCAACTTTCGTTAGGTTCGTTAAAAAAATCGGTTATTTAAACACAGTTATACGCCCCTTATAACTTCATCCGCGCTTAACGATTGTCTTTTGGTCCATGACTTTCAAAACAGTTGCTCCACAGAATGTCACTGTACACACGTAACGCAATAAGTGTCAAAAAATCAACCTATAAGCGGTCCCTTTGGGGGTTTTCTGTTTTAAGTGCTAACCATCTCTTACTAGCGGGAGTGAACAACAGAAACATTATCATTACCCAACGATTCTATGCGGCCCCTGATCAGGCAAATCGAGAATTTTTATGGCATACGTCTGACTGTATATTTCAACTGTAAGAAACTGTAAGTACTTTTCGTTTTCTATATACGTATACGCGCGAGCAACTAGGATGCCTCCTCGGGATATTGCCTTCTGGGCGAAATCCCTGCGAGGCATAAAAGAGTACTAATATATAGATTTAGCAAGGACTAAAAGCGAAGCTCTTGTTAATAATACTTATATATTATAAACAAAAAAATAAATCGTACAATGCTAAACGGGAACGGCAATGAAAATGGCATCAAGGTCAATAGATCTAATTAGCAAAAAAGAAAAAAAACAAAACAAATTGCACGTGCAGCACACTTTTTTCTAATTAGCAAAAAAACAAATTTGCACGTGCAGCACGCTTTTTGTCTTTCTTTGCCGTTTTTTTGGACAACTGCAACGCTGTTTTGTAGGACTAAATCATCAAACGCCCTAGTTACACATTATTTTTATGGAGGAATTGTCGTATGTGCTTCACCCCAATATTTTGTTTCCTGTGTTCATGTTCGCTTATATTTTTCACTGCTCCTCATTTTCACCTTGCTGGCCGCTAGAATTTCTCATTGTCTCACCGCCGCTTTAAATTTTCATGTTTTTCTTCCTACAAAATTCGTCTCTTTTATTTGCAATCACTGGCTCTAGCTCTTTCTCTGTTATCCACGTGAGTGTAAACATCCAAAATAATTTCGAAAAAGACACGACTTTGTTGTTGTCTTTTATTTCTTGAAGTCCGGGCGGTCATGCGATTTCTTTCCAAATAAACCCTTGAGTTGCATTTGGTTGCCATACAGGGGCCGGTTGCTCGAAGCCTGGTTAGCGCTAACCGTTGGTTAAGAGGTATCAAAATGTAAAGGTTTCCATGGTATTTAACGCTGGTTAGCACTAACCATGCTTCGAGCAACCCGGGCCAGGTTCGTTCAATTATTTTACATTGGTATGCCTGTGGTGCGGACAGACTCTCCGGCGGTCGGTCGGTGTACGGTCACTTGATTACCAAATTTTCTAGGATGGGTAGTTTACCACATTGACCTACCCATGGTGCTCACCAGCGTGCGCTTCGCGCGCGAGAGCTCCGCTATGAACACCCCGCTGAACTCTTTATTCCAAGCGGTTTCCAATTTATGACGCATTGGTTGGTTCGCCCGGGCGACAAAGCTTTAGTTGGAGTTGAGGCTTTGTTCACAGGGCACCTTTCAATACTTTTGGTCTATTCACACAGAACTTTGATTGGGTAGTCTTCTCAATTTTCGTACAGTAAAGGCAAGGTGGTTCCGTATGAACAAAACACTGAGGCGGCGGAGCGTTTTGAAACGTGGGAGGGAGGGGGGTTCATCTTCCACTTAGCCATTCACATACCCATACTCTAATTTTCCAAAATACCCTTTGCGTTGTTCGTTGGCACAAGCAATCTTCACAGTGTCTAGTGCGTCCGTAATCGATTTGTGAAATGCATCAGTAGCCGGTTGTTCAGGCGGCCTTGCTTCACTGCTTCTTAGGAAGTTCTTAAGTCTTCTGAGGTCTGAAGTTGCCGATGTCGCAGGTACTGTCAAACGTAAAAGTGTTTTTCGGGGGGAGGGGGGAGGGGCTAAGGACCTCCTGCTCCCCCCTACACCGCCGCCTATAAAACACCTAAACGCACGAATTTTCAAACGGTCAAAAATAACTTCGTCCTTTGCCGTGTGAACTTTGCCTCATAGAGTGTCTTATTGGCGTGGGTGGGTGGGTGGGCGTGGGCCGTGCGGCTTTGTTCGAGGGTGGTGGGTTGAGCCCAGTAGGTTAGTTGTGGGTAGTGGTTTGTCCTACCCATGATGAAAGAACAGCAACTGTTGACCGTGAACATAAACTACTAGGGGGGCTGGGGAAGACCACGTTACTTTTCTTTTGCTAACGGAGCTAGCAATCGAAAACTTTATCTCCCCTCCCAAAAAACAAATAATTTATTCCACTGTGTTTTGGTGTCTTCCTACCAACATGAAATGTTTGCCAAAGAAAATCTCAAGTAACTATGGTTTCTACACCGCTGAGCAATGGAAAAACTGGAGACCGATTTATTCGTTGTATACTCTTGAGGGAATTTTTGGAGATAATCATCTTCAGTGTTGGTTACTCCCTTCGTCTTATGAATTGAACGGTTTTAATAGTTTAAAATCTTTATGGCGTGACAGTAAAAGCCACCAATTAAGGACGACCTAAAGAGAACTAAGGAATATTTCTTACAAGACTTGTTTATTTTGTTGGCATTTATTTCAATTACAGGCCACCATAGATTGCATCGCTGTCCCTCGTTGTGCTGGAAACCTCATGCAAGCATTTCGCTACATAGTTCTAACGACAGCAAAATCCCTTCAGAAGATTAAGAAAACGTCAACTTCCTGTAGCAAACTTAACGTCTCAATGTTAGAGCGTTATGTGAAAGGTATGTTGTTGGCTTAGAATTTTGGTCAAAGTTGACTCCCGATAACTCGAATCCTCCCTAAAAGGAACCTCGCGCTAACTCGAGCCATAGTCGACCGATATCCCCTGGATTTCCCTCAAAAATTTGGTGTAATTTTACCCTCGGTAATTCGAACTCTCCATAATTATAACTCGAACCTCCCGCCACATCGAAGTAATTTTTGTTGCCCTTCAGATCATTTCTATAATATATAGATTTAGCCAGGCCTAAAAGCGAAGCTCCCGTTACTAAATTTACAATTTAAATCAAACAATAAACAAGTCATCCAGAAATCAGTTAACTTTAGGGCACATTAATGTGACTTTGAGGCAAAGTCAAGTTGTGCAAGATCTATTGCGGCATTTGACATCGGCTTACATGAAGTGTGTGTACGGGTGGGCGGGCGTACACTACGTCATAACCAAATTTTCTCGGATGGATAGTTTACCAAATTTTGTTACCCATGGTGCTCCGCTGCGCGCGCTTCGCGCGCGAGAGCCCCGCTATAATTTTACCCTCGATAAATCGAACCATGCTACAAGCGCGTGACAATTCGGGGAAAAAAACCATGTACTAAAGTTCGAAACTTTGAATTAATTTCAAAACAATCGTGTCAATTCTTTATCTTTACTTTTTTGTCACAGGGATGGACACTGAATTTTAACTGGAGTATGTTAACCGAGCTCTGTTGATTAATTGCATTCCCTCCCCATCCATCGGCTTATTTCTCTATTTTCGGTTAAATGCTTCCAATTCCAGATAACCGGAACTTTTATCGATTTACCTAGAAGGTTCGAGTTATCGGGAGTCGACTGCAAAAGCTCAATGGAAGATGGATGAAGCTTAGGTTTCATTAGCCTTCAGCGCATGCACTTAAGTGATGTATTTTAACAACTAGTATAGCTTTTCCTTTGAGACTATTCAACCCAAACATTGACATGCATGTATCATTTTCAATAGTGAAGTCCGTCTGAGCTCTTGTATGGGAAATTCCGTCCCATAGTCAACTATCCATGAGCGACCACGCATCGTTAACCACCAGCTCTCGTAGAGATTACCTAGTACCTAAAACAAAACAACAAAAAGCGCTTTAGACAGGAACATAAACAGAAAAAAAATTCATGTGCAATGGCCCTTACTCATATATGACACTCATCCAAGTTGGCTGCCCGTAAAGCAAAGTGCTCATTCAATTTCCACGATCTTACAGAAAAATAGGGGACTGTGAACAGTCTACAGAAGAGAGCCCTGAGGATCGACTTCTGTAGGCGATCAGCCCCTTCGGCTTGAGCGACCACTAAATCTTGACCTTTTTGATGAAAACAGGGTCACTATTTCAAGCGATAAGACTAGGAAAAACAATCGGTTAGCGGGTTATGAAACAGGTGAAGGATAGTGTGTCTGGTTCCGAAATAATCTTCAACGTTTTGATCGTTCAGGCATCTCTAATGCTTCCTTTCTATTAGTTCAAGAAACATATTTAAAATCAAATACTCAGTTGAAGGGCTTCTTATTATCAATATTTTGCTACAGGTGAAATTTCATTTTTATATCAGAGCTCTTGCGCCTGAGTTCCATTTTCTATAAAATACCAAGTATTTTGCTGTCCGTGCATCGTCGTCGTTCGTCAGTACAGGCTCTAAGGGAGGGGGAGGACGGCTGTCTAGTTCATTTTGTTAATATTGCCAATTACATGTCCTTATGCGCCATGGAAATTAACGGTAGTCTAGAAATGAATTTACTTGTAAATGACGAAATTACAGTTTCTCGTCCAACAAATACGCCTTCTACGCGTCTGTGATCTCAAACTCTACAAGAGTCTTACAAACTAACGAAAACGAACTTTGAAAAACTGTCCATCCGTCCATTTGTATTTACATTGTTATTTATACCTTCTTTAATGTTCAGATCGGTTATTTCCATTTTTCACCAAATTCGGTGAATTTTGATAAATTTCGTGACACAGCCTCCAAAACAGCACGATTCCTCAAACAAAGACGTAAACGTTCTTTATCAGGTTATCAGGAAGAGTAGGTTCATATGATTAATGACACATTGTTTGTGAGGTCATACTAGACGTCTTCCCCAAGGCTCCACATGGGGAAATAGCTTGGGTTGGGTCCACTCTAGCCTCCCACGCAACCGATTTTAGGGGAGCTCGTTTTTCATCCCTCCCCACACACAACTGTTGATTGGTCACTTTCCACGCAAAAAAAAAACAATGGGAAAGAATGTTGTTTTCGGTTGAGCAGGCGTTTGTGGGGAGGGACGAAAAACGAGCTCCCCCTAAAAACGTCTGCGTGGGAGGCCAGGTCCACTCTGCGTTTTGATGGATTTCAGGTTTGCGGTAACACAGCGATAAATTACCCAAAGGTAAGAAAAAACTTGAATCCGGTTTCGCGGGAAAACGTCACTATAAAACATTGACTGCTGACATAAATCGTAAACGTTTTCGACTATTTTAGCCTTTTAAAATAAGACCCGCACCTCAATTAAGCTCAGCAAGAGCGTTTCAGGCCTCAATTTTGAGACTAATTAAAAACGAATACGTCGACTTCATCCACACTTAAAAGAAAGGCAAATTCTCGGCGCTCAACAGTCAAAAGTACGGGTTTACAAACTGAATGGTTCCAACGGCATCATAAGGAAAGAATTCATGGACACTGATGTAAAGAAAACTTGTGATTGTTTCAAGGTGCTTTTGAATAAACTTTGAGTCCAAGTGATTTCTGTCTTGGGTTAATACTTTTTTTCTGTTTGACGTATTCATAGAAATTTTCCAGAGGCAATTTCACCTTGCGAAATCGCTCAAACACAAAAAGTTGCTTCCTCATCGGGAATCGGCCATTTGCTCATGGGTAAAATCGCTAACGTGACCACACTTATTGTGTCCATGTGTTATCGAAGTTGGCACCAAGTTTGTCTTGCTGATATCACGGGCTCACGTCACCATATAACTCATCGAATAAAGCTCGCTGCTGACCAGTCATACACCTTTTCACTTGACCTGGGGCTGCAGTCTTAATTTCTTGTTTCGTGACTCTGTAAAGCGTTTTTGTATAGCAAAAGGTAATCTTTACATGAACATCTTTGAGAGGGAATTTAAAGTACGAGTATCATTTCGTATTTGACTGGTTGAGAATCACGCAACTGTACTTAAATTTCTTTCTTTTAGGTCTCAGTATTGCCTGCGTAGAAAAGAAAAATATAAAAGACACATGTGATAGGAATTGTGTATGTCTGAACGGCGACCTAGTCACTTGCGCCAGAGTACGGAAAGAGTTTACTAAAATGAGTCTTGAAGAACGAACACGCTTCATAAATGCTTTCAAGCTGGTTTCGACTGATCCACGCTACAAAGACGACTATCGGAAACTAACAACAATGTATTCAAATATACCAAAGGATATAATCAACCACGATACCTCAGTATTCT